>JBBBDQ010001563.1:2910000-2912500 GCA_037127315.1 Ascarosepion bandense
TTGTGTCAAGGTACCCCCGATAAATATCGAAAATCGATAATCGAAAAATCGGGTAATAGAAGAAATGGTCCGATTTTAATCAAATTTGATACACTCATAGACAAATACATAAGAAACAATATTCAGAAGTTTCAAGGTTGCAGTTCTTACAATAGTGCAGAAAATTTGATATCGAGATGACGTGCCACAACGAATATTTTCTGTGAAAATTTTTTAACAGGGGGAGTATTTTGCTATTGTAAATAATTTTTGTGTTTAAATCTCGTTTCGATTTATACTAAGTTAAAATTTTTTTTTGTTTTTATTATTATTATTATTATTATTATTATTATGATTGGAGTAGATAGTACCCACCATTACCCGGTTTTACACTCCACCCCCTTCTTTTGAGCAGGAGAGGAGGTGATCGCCTTGTTTCTTGTTTAGGAAGGGGTTTCCGGTACACTTTCCTTCGACTTCGGTCGTGGTTTCCGGCTTTCTCTTTTCCAATCTTTTCACTTTTCCTTTTTGCTTATTTTTTTTCAGTTGGAGTAGATAGACTGAACTATCGCCCGGTTCGCACTCCACCCACGTCTATTGAACGGGTGTAGAGGTTCATCCCTTGTTCCCTGTTTAGGATGTGGTTTCCGGCCTTCTCTTTTCCAATCTTTTCACTTTTCCTTTTTGTTTATTTTTTTTTCAATTGGAGTAGATAGACTGAACCTATCGCTCGGTTCACACTCCACCCAGGTCTATTGAACAGGTGTAGGGGCTCATCCCTTGTTCCCTGTTTAGGATGTAGTGTCCAGCTTTCTCTTTTCCAATCTTTTCACTCTTACGTAGCCTTCTGCACACCAGTGGCCTTACCGCCTTGCCCGGGTGTGATATGATTAAAAACAAAATAACAGGAAATCAAAATTTGACTTGCATCCATTCATTTTTTTTTCAGTCTACGGTTTAGCTTACACTGGAAAAAACTATTGCTTTTTAGTCTTTCGTGCCAACGTCCAAGGAGTCTGAGCTCCAGGACCATAGATTAGTTTTGACGCTTTCATTACACCCGAGCAACGCCGGGCTATACTGCTTGTATAATATATAACAATTCACGAAAATAGCTTCTGTAAATAAGTCATTTTTTTTATGCAAACAAGTGAAATGACTATATCGAATCCATTGCTATATCTGCTGCTATGAAAGTTGATTCTCTGTGCCGGACCCGGAAGTTTTTCCCACCTGAGTCCATCTTGTACATCTATAAATCTACCATCAGCCCGTGTATTTAATACTGCTGCCACATCTGGTCGGGTGCCCCTGCTATTCTCCTCGGGGCCCTTGACAAAATACAACGGAGAATCTGTAATATGTTCGATGCCGACTTGGCAGCCCAGCTGCAGTCACTCTCTCACCGACGTTATGTAGCTTCCCTGTGCCTCTTCTATAAATACTTTCACGGCTTCTGCTCCAATGAACTTAGTTCACTGGTGCTCCCAGGTATGAATTTGCAAGAGATACTAGATTAGCTACTATGTCCCACCCTTTTACAGTGAAACATAAAATATAACCGCAATTTCTACTCTAACAGTTTCTTATCTAGCACTTCTCGCCTGTGGAATTCCCTTCCATATACTTGCTTCCACGACAGCTACTATCTCCAGGATTTTAAATGTAAGGTTAATATACATCTATCACACTAACTCGCATCCATTCCATCAAACCATCTACCCATCTACCCAACCCCTATCCTCGGTATCCTCATCCGTCTACCACCCTCCTTCCGATATTTCCTATAACTAATCCCTCTTTCTCATCACTTTCCTCTATGTAACCCCCTGCGCAATAGTGGCAGTGGAACGCCTTGCTTGGGGTGAAATGATTAAAATAAATAAATGAATAAAAATAACTGTGCAGCCTAGGACGCCTCGATGTGGCGTAATATTTAGTAAAGCTTGTCTCGCTAAAATCATTAGTAAATCTGAGTAGTAAGTTCGATCCTCACTGGATGTTCCTTTACTTTTGGCCTTGTGCCACATCTAAGCTTCGCTTAGAAAATTACGATCATTTTGCAGCCCTTAAATATTCAACCACAGTTAGTTCTAATACAATGACAAGAGTCACAATCAAGGTTATCGGAGATTTACTGTAACTTATAATATTCCAGTTGTAAAGAGTTGCTCAGACTCTTCAACTATAACACTGTCAGCACTCTGCCTTCGGGTCGAGGGCGCTCTCTGCTTCCGAGCAGAGAGCACTAACCCAGTCGTGGTTCCGCAGAAGGGTAGGATCACGACTGGGAAAAATAGACAGCCATTTTTTGGCCGGGCCATATAGCCCGGAAATCCCAGTCATAACTGACCATGTGTCACATGTTGCCCTTACTGGGAGGGACAACTAAATATAGCCAGATGGTAGGATATTGGCAGAAACATTAACGCCTGATTAATATAATGGATATATGACATCAGCCATCGCTTAAAGAGCCGTTGTTTTCCCCGAAATGGATCCCCGTATAAGTACTGATCAG
>JBBBDQ010001563.1:2915000-2935000 GCA_037127315.1 Ascarosepion bandense
CTTTTTTTAAATGTAGGGGATCATTGAATTGTAGAGAGCTATTACATTTATGATCAGTAAATACAGTTTTAACTTAATAAAAATATTACCTAACAGCCTAACATTAATATTTTTTTAAAAGATTTAAAACTTTATAAATTATAATACTATATATATATATATATATTATATATATATATATATATTAAAAAAAGGTTTCCTAATTAAATAATGTCTTACTTTTAATGCATTTTTATTCTATGATTTGGAGCAGATTTTCTGTAGCTGGTGGTGCTGTTTGAAAAGAAATTTATCATTAAAATTCTCCGGGAACATGTTCATATCATTAAAAAATCATTAAGCGCTACAAAAAAGAATTTCTTGAATTTAATAAAATTAAATAAGTCATTGTTAACACAGGTTAAAAAAATATGGTGTGTTTTTTTTTTTAATATTTAAAAATAATTTATTTGCAAATAAATTCTGAAAGTTACATTAAAATCCTTGGGAACGATAGGAAATTGCGCACCTACTCTAAGACAGTGATGAGTGTCTTACATCTGTAATAATAATAATAATGTGCCTATTCTGGAATATTGCCTGTTTCCAAGATTATCATGTAATGAAATGCCAGTTGACCTTTCACTTAATATCATTAATGTTCTTTCTTTCGTTTGTTCTATTTTTTTTCTTTATTTCTTTTTTACCTTGAACTTTACCCTTTTTCTTTGGTCCTGGGTATGACGGTAAACTGGACTCAGCAGCAAGGCCTCTGATTGGGAGGTTGTGAGAAGCATGGAACCACCTCTTAATTGCTGTTGTTCCCAGATCCACCCTGACCCGGAGTAGTAGCACCTGTTAGGGTTCTATAATTTATTCCCATACTGGGGTTAAAAGTATAAAAGTAGACTTTTATAAAAAAAATATATATATATACATAACAATAGACTTTTATAGAAAAATATACATTTTTGAAGGAAAAATATTACCAACAATACATTTTTAAAGAAAAATATTACCAACAATATGTTTTTTAAAGAAAAATATTATCAACAATACATTTTTAAGGAAAAATATTAAAAACAATACATTTTTAAGGAAAAATATTAAAAACAATACATTTTTAAAGAAAAATATTACCAACAATATGTTTTTTAAAGAAAAATATTACCAACAATACATTTTTGAAGGAAAAATATTACCAACAATACATTTTTAAAGAAAAATATTACCAACAATATGTTTTTTAAAGAAAAATATTACCAACAATACATTTTTAAAGAAAAATATTACCAACAATACATTTTTTAAAGAAAAATCTTACCAACAATACATTTTTAACGAACAATATTACAAATACATTTTTAAGGAAAAAT
This sequence comes from Ascarosepion bandense, assembly GCA_037127315.1. Taxonomy (NCBI): domain Eukaryota; kingdom Metazoa; phylum Mollusca; class Cephalopoda; order Sepiida; family Sepiidae; genus Ascarosepion; species Ascarosepion bandense. Next base: position 2,916,356 of record JBBBDQ010001563.1, read on the forward strand.
ATTACCAACAATACATTTTTTAAGGAAAAATGTATTACCATAAGATATTTTTGAAAGAAAAAAAATATTACCAGTAATACATTTTTGAATACAAAACTGGAAGACATTTCAGTTTTCTAAAATAAAGAAATAATAATAATAATTTTTTTTTCATCAAAATCTGACTAAATCAACATACTCACTATAACTGAATATTTCAAAAAATATGTTAAAACTTCACTTTTTGGCATTAAATAACCCATAGAGGTGTTGATATGCCGTTAAACAAAGCTCAAACTCAAACACAGACCCTCTTTCTTCCTTTCTTACATCTCCTTTATACAACAATCCATTTCTTTTATTTATTCTTTGTTTCTTTGTTTCTTTCTTTCTTTGTTTCTTCTTTTTCTTTGTGTTAGTGTGTTTATTTCTTTAATTTTTTGTTTATTTTCTTTCTTTCTGTTGTTCAATTATTTTCCTTAACTTCTCTCTTTTTATCTCCTTCTCTTTTCCTTCTTTCCTTCCTTCTTTCTTTCTTTCGTTTTTCTTCCTTTTTCTTTCTTTCTTTGTCGCTATTTTTTCTTTCTTTTTTTCTTTCTTTTATTATTGTGCATATTAGATTCTTTCTTTTTCATTTTCTTCCTCTTTTCTTTCTTTCTTTCTTTCTTTCTTTTATTCTTCGTTTTTGTTTCATTCTTTTTTCCTTTCTTTCTTTTTTTCTTTCTGTTTTTCTTTTTCCTTCTTTCCTTCCTTCTTTCTTTCTTTCTTTTTTCTTCCTTTTTCTTTCTTTCTTTGTCGCTATTTTTTCTTTCTTTTTTCTTTCTTTTATTATTGTGTATATTAGATTCTTTCTTTTTCATTTTCTTCCTCTTTTCTTTCTTTCTTTCTTTCTTTCTTTCTTTCTTTCTTTCTTTTATTCTTCGTTTTTGTTTCATTCTTTGTCTTTTTTTCTTTCTTTCGTTTATCCTTTTATTCTTGTTTGTTCCTGTGTATAATAGCTTCTTTCTTTCTTTTTCGTTTTCTTTCTTTCTTTCTTTCTTTTTTCTTTCTTTCTTTCTCATGAATTCTTTAGCCTAAACCTTTTCATTCTCCTTACTGACCAAACCTTGCTACCATAATTAGCAATGCCCAAATCTTGCCGGCTGCATTGATTGTCTAAATTGAATTTCGATGCAAATAAGTCTAACTGACGCTGTTGGCGTGTGTGTGGACAGTCTGTGAAAAGGCAGACTGTGTTGACCAAGCTGGAATAGCAACACTAACGAAGTAGGCATTTGCTGCCACAGGAGAAAACAGTCTTGACTGACTGCCTGCTTATAAGAGTCACCTGTAAGGGAACAAAGATGATCACAGATTTTCGAAGGTTGGCTTAGTCAAGCACAAGAAGTTAAAGGGGAAATTTCCAGTTATGAGTGAACTTAGTATATTTAAAACGATTTTGTAAGGATGTTTGCTACCACTTCAGAACCGATATTAATCTGTCTCCCTGTCTGTTTATCTATGGTTACCTCGACATAGTGTAATGTTAAACAAGCTTGTCTTGCAAGAGAACCCATTACAAGCGAGTTCGATCCTCACTGGATACCACATACTTTCGGACATGTGCCACATCCAAGCGGCGCTTTGAAAATCATCTAGCTTTTTCTTTTTATCTCTCTCACTCTCTCTCTCTCTCTCTTTCAGTCTGTCTAGTATCTATCTATCTATCTATCTATCTATCTATCTATCTATCTATCTATCTATCTATCTATCTAATTCTAATTCTTTCATATGAATCATTGTCCATATCTATCTATCTATCTATCTATCTATCTATCTATCTATCTATCTATCTATCTATCTAATTCTGTTCATATGAATCATTCTCCATATCTATCTATCTATCTATCTATCTATCTATCTATCTATCTATCTATCTATCTCAGTCTGTTCATATCTATCTATCTATCTATCTATCTATCTATCTATCTATCTATCTATCTATCTATCTAATTCTGTTCATATGAATCATTGCCCATATCTATCTATCTATCTATCTATCTATCTATCTATCTATCTATCTATCTATCTATCTAATGCTGGTCATATGAATCATTTTCCATATCTATCTATCTATCTATCTATCTATCTATCTCAGTCTGTTCATATCTATCTATCTATCTATCTATCTATCTATCTATCTAATTCTGTTCATATGAATCATTGTCCATATCTATCTATCTATCTATCTATCTATCTATCTATCTATCTATCTATCTCAGTCTCTCCATTATCTATCTATCTTGTTAAACCTAGTCTTTACATTACCAATCTATCTTGTGAAATATAGTCCTTCGATATATTTTGCTAGCAGCTATCATCTACTTTCGGTGACCGAGATATCCTAGTTACTTGAAACCTCTTTATCTACACAATCAGACGTATTGTTTCTATCTATCTTTATTTATAGATTTAAACAATTACTGACTTCCATAAAAGCTGATATTAAACAAAAATAAAAGTGCGGTATTTACATTGTTCGGACTGTTGTTTTCATCTTTATTATCTTGTAAACAACGTTTTGGTCATTGTACCTACCGAACTTCTGCAGGTGACTGTAATTTTGACCTTTTTACATCAATCACTGAGATTGATTGTTCTCGTTCCATGAGTCAGGTCACTTCCAGATGTCTTAGTTATCTTCATTTAACACAACTTTCTAAATTTTTATTATCTCCTGCTGTCACCAGGTATTGAACTTACAACTTTGTATGTCAACTCATTCGAATTTCAGTTGAATTCGTTGCATTCACGTACGCGCAAAGACCATTGGAAAAGGTATTAATCCGTCTCTTTCCTCCAGTTATGGGTTAAATAACAGGACAGATTGGGTTCTATAGCCTTGGCTGGCAACCAACCTACCAGAGAAAGTAATGGCAACCCACTGCGGATAATCTTCTGCCCATTCAGTCATATCTCTTTCGAGACATGTTCGCCCAGGTGTGTATCAAGTATGGCACTTAACTGACTGACATTGGATCCAACCAACGGGTTTATCCATGAAAAGTTGTAAGTTTTATACCAACTCGCAAACAATGCTGTTTACTTTTAATTCTCAATTTACCTCCGAGCATATATATATATATATACGCTCTCATACCCTGATCGAGCACTCTGGAGGAATGCTAGACTTTGAAAAACAGTAGCTACTCTAGCATATACGCATCATTCATTCAGCAATAAATTAGAACACTCTCAGCTATTGCGCGTGTATAATGATAATATACACGCTAAAAAGTCTGCCTCCTTCTACTGAGCGCCCATAGCACAACTGTAGCATCTCCGACTGATGTCAAATCGGTCGGGTTTCAATCCTGGGTAAAAAGCAATCGGCTGTCTAACTGCTCGGTCCTCACTTTCGTTGATATAGTTTAAGAGACCTTGTAGGGGGACGACTTAGTTTTTTAGTATACAACTCCTTTCTCACAGTTACAGTGTCACAAGCTTATCTATACTGTATCATCATTTACATAGCAAATGTTTGGACAAGCTACATTCTTTCATTCCACTAGTTCAGACTTTTACAGCTAAAGCCAGACATGCTGCTTCTAGGGAATCGAGTCACTCTCATTCAGTCCCTTAATCTAATTCCAAGGAGAAAGTTTCACTCAAGAGCTACACCTGACCCCCGCAAATCCTTTCTTTGTGAAACAGAATCTCTCGATGATGCTTTCTCGACCACGACAATCTTAATCGTTTCATATTAAGTAGAAATCATTACCTATACACATATTCCTCATTTTCTTGTTCTTCTTCTTCTATGTGCCCTGTCCCTTCAGGACGTAGGCGATCATGGCTTTCTGCGTCTCTCATTCCTGGTTTCTCTTCGCACGCCTTCTCCTGTTACATCATGCAACCCTTGTTCCGTCATACACCTAATTAGCTCCTTCAAATATGTTATCCGCTGCTTTCCCCTGTCTCTTTTTCCCTCTATCTGGCCTGTCAGTATCCAGTTCTCCAAGCCCTCCTTCCTCATTGCATGTCCCAGGAACTTCAGTTGTCTCTTCCTGATGCTCAGCATTAATTTTTTTTTGTTTCCATCATTTCTAAGATCTCATCATTGCTCACATGCTCGATCTATGATATTCGCTGCATCCTTCAGTAGAATCACATTTCAGTTGCTTCAAGTTTTTCCTTCATCTTTGATGATATTGTCCAACATTCACTGTCATATTGAAGAACCGACATCATGTAACAATCCAGTACTCTCTTCTTTCTTTCTAGTGAAACTGCCCTGTTTCTTAATACTTTACTCAACTTCTGGAATGCTTCATTATGCTTTTAGATCTCAGGCATATAAATATATAGAAACTGCTGTGACCACAAAGTGAGGGGTCAGTTTATGTATTGAGTGTAATATGGAACCAATCCCCCACTTTATATCCGGTATGCTTCTGTAGACCTACATTTCAGTTGCTTCAAGTTTTTCCTTCATCTTTGATGATACTGTCCAACATTCACTGCCACATTGAAGAACTGACATCACATAGCAATCCAGTACTCTCTTCTTTGTTTCTAGCAAAAATTCTCCTGTTTCTTAATACTTTACTCAACTTAAATTCAGCTACGCTTTGGTTTGAGTGGCTTTTTGGCTTTGTGTCGGGAGAAATATAAAAAAGTTAAACGCGGTATATTTTCTGAATATTTGAGAAGGAAATGGAATGTTTAAGAATATAATTTTTTTCTCGGAAGGTAAATTCCACCCGAAAGAAAAGATGAAAATTGTTTGGAAAATTGGTGAAAAGACATTAACGAGAATAATAATAATGAAGAAGAAGAAGAAGAAGAAGAAGAAGAAGAAGAAGAAGAAATCGATAAAAAAGAATTCAATCCTGAAAAGCATTCAAGAGGCAAATTAAAGAAAAATAAAAGAAGAGGAATAAATATGAAAATATAATAAAAGTTAAACTAAGTGAAACGTAATCAGAAAATATTCAAAATAAATTTATTTAAAACTAAGATAATAATAAAGACTTTTAGACTTTTGAAAAGAGAATCTCAGTAAAATAAGACGAAAATTAGAAGTCGAAAAACAAATAATAATAATAATAATAATAATAATAATATTAATAATAATAATAATAAGAAGAAGAAGAAGAAGAAGAATGACAAACATGAAATAACAAATGCTTAGTTGCAGAAGAATGGAAAATAAGAGAATATTAGAATGGGAAGAAGAAGAAGAAGAAGAAGAAGAAGAAGAAGAAGAAGAAGAAGAAGAAGAAAATATGCGTATAATAAACAGTGGGAGCAAATGAATGAGTTAGTGAATGGAGAAGGAAAATGATCAGAAAAAATGAAAAAAACTAAAAAAATACTAGAAGAACAGACGGAGAATGAAAAGAAAGAGAATAATAAAAAGTGAAAATTCAAACGTGAACAGAGAAGAAAAATGAACAGTAAAAAGAGAAAGAAGGTCGAGAAGAATAAAAAAAACGCATTAAAAGAAGTAGAAAAAGAAGATGAATGAAAACAAGAATAAAGACAAAAATAGAAGGATGAGAAGATTAGAATGAGAGTGAGAATAATAAAAAAATAGAAAAATGAAGAAGGAAATGATTAGATGAAGAAAAATATTTAGAAGGATCAAATGCATAGCAAGAAGTTGATGATAATGATGACTTCGTACAAGAAGAATTAGAATTTGTTGATCATATGATGATGATGACGACTTTGTACAAGAAGTAGAAGTTGTTGTTGATGATGATGATGATCGTGATGATTGAATACGAGAAGAAAAAGAAAAAGCAGAAAGATAAAGACAAGACGAAGAAGAAGAAGAAAAAGAAAAAGAAGAAGAATTAAATAAAAAAAACGAGGAGAAAAAGAAAATGATCCGAAAGATAAAATGACGAGAAGAATAAAAAAAAGCACGAGAAAAAAGAAGGAAGCAAAACGTAATAGCGTAAAAATTCATACTTATAAAATCTGATTAAATCTACAACGACGTCTATCAACACCGCATTACAGACAATCAGTTAAATATTTTCAACCGATTGAGTAAAATAAAAAAAATATTTTAATGAGATTTTTTGAAATAAGAAATGAAAGAGAAAAGGTGGTGATAGCTAAATTAAGTGTAACAAACTCAAGAATTACTCGTATTGTTCAATCAATAAAAAAAAGACCGATTTTTCAAGCTGCCGATGAAGTGTATGCACAAAAGAATATGACGAAGGCCTCAGCAAATGTATTTGGTTTTATTTCTCTGCTCTTTTTTGTTTTTTTGCTTTCTTTTCTCACCCCGCCATTATAATAAAACAATTGTCATGGCGACAAGTAGGCGACAACGCATCGGTTCGCAATCGGCTTTTAAAAATATCCCATAATTTCTCTTGTTATTAATAACGTTATTTTAATTTCTAAAAATTATTTTTGCCTCCTAGACAGGAAAGTGGCAAAAAGGACAAACCATCAAAAGTAAGAAAACAGAATATGGCCGTTAACAAATGGAACGCTTGAAAATACGTTTTACGTTAAGATCAGGCCAGAACAGAAATTGCGACGCATTTTGACAATTGACGAGAAATGAAGCAGAAACTCGAAAGTGGAGTGAAATGTGCTTTGTGGTTCAATGGATATCGACTCAAAACGGGAAATCGAAGGGCCGAGTTCGAATTTTACTCGAATTCGTTGCATTCACTAATTCACAAAAACCCTAGGAAAAGGTATGGATCAGTCTTGAACAAAAAATTTTGACTTGAATGCATAGGTAGAATGACACAACGTCTAGATGTTAGAATAAAACAGCATCTACCTGCTAAAATAATAAAAAAAACTTTTCGTCTGGTGATACCATTGGAAATACATACGGGTCCTCTATAGCGGATCACGTGATAAATAGTCCGACCTGTGCTATGGATTTCAGTGTGAACTGGTTCTCTATTTTGGCCAAAGCACATTCGTTATTCCATCTGAAGGTGTTGGAGACAGTGTACATCAGGTCCAGGCGACCCTCACTTTGTAAACAAAAAAGATTGTTTGCTTGGGCTTGCTTTGCTGTGTCTCTAACATCTTTAGATGTTATAACTTTTATTTTCACATGTCATCCGCGACAAACTTTCTATTCATAATTTGTTACTCCGTTTACAGTTCTGACGAGAGTGAAGGAAAACGATCTAAAGGTGTTTTTTTCTTTCAAAATTTATCATGGCATTTAGTAAAAACATTTCTCACCTTTAACGCTATTTAATTTATTTGTTTCAATATCATTTTTAATAAATACTCGTATAATTGGAGTAGATAGTCTAAACTATCGCCCGGTTCACACTCCACCCACGTCTATTGAACAGGTGAAGAGGCTCATCCCTTGTTCCCTGTTTAGGATGTGGTTTCCGGTTTTCTCTTTTCCAATCTTTTCACTTTTCTTTTTTTTTTCAATTGGAGTAGATAGTCTAAACTATCACCCGGTTCACACTCCACCCACGTCTATTGAACAGGTGTAGAGGCTCATCCCTTGTTCCCTATTTAGGATGTGGTTTCCGGCTTTCTCTCCTCTAATCTTTACACTCTTACGTAGCCCCCGGCACATCAGTGGCGCTACCGCCTTGCTCGGGGTGATACGATTAAAAAAAAAAATTAGAGTAAATACTCTGTTTTTTAATTAAGTAGTCTCTCGCACGCCGATTGAGCACTATGGAGAACTGGTAGACTTTAAAAACAATAGCTACTCACACATTTACACATCGTTCACTCGGTAATGAATTTCAACATTCTCGGCTACTAGCGTGTGTTTACACTGTATATTAAAATGTCCCTTTTTACCCACCCAGCACCCGTAGAATCGCCGACTAATGTCAGCTCAGTTAGGTTTCAATCGTGGCTAGAAGCAATCGAATGTCTAACCGTACTGATGGTCTGTGATACAGCACAACAGGATTGTCTGCGGATATGTATATATATTATTAATTACGACTATATATATATATATATTACTTTACATTCTAACGTAATGATTAATAATAAATATTCATTGCTCTATTTTCATTTAAGAAACGACTATTAAAGAAGGAGAATAAGGGATGAAATTGATCGTATGGTTTGAAAAGAACTTTCTAAAAATAAACAAATGTTAATTAAATGCTTGCAGGTTGCTTCGAAATTACTTTCACCAACTTATTTTTATAAGTTATTAGAAATAATGCCAAGGATTTGCTTTGCAGCAATAAAGGATCGTGGTGGTTTCTTTGATGAAAAGAAAATATGAATTAAGTTTACTTAAATTTGAAATTACTCTATGTTAATTTTGGTTTTAATTATTGTACAATTGTGAGCAACAATGAAATATATCTATATTTATTCTTCTAAGACATAGAATTTGTGATTTCTTTCTCTTAAAGAATAAATCTAAGTGGTCCCAAACTTATGGTCGGTAATATATATATATATCTATATATATATATATATATATATATATATATATATATATATATAATGGAATTATCTTATCAACAATTGAGTAAAGAAAAGAAATAATAGCCTTAACTTAATCTAATTTAACTTATCACAGAGCTAGGAAAATAAAAATAAAAATAAAATTTTGGCTTAGAAATTTGAATTATGAATTGATGTATAAATTTGCTGGTGACATTAGTCACGTGTTGTTTTGTTTGTATTAAACTTCTCCTCCCACTATATCCCGACAAATGGAAACGGAAATACTTATTATAGTGGGCTATCCTATGTTGCCTCCCCCTCCGCCTGGCCTTGACTGAACTTTCATTCCGTAGTAATACGACATGAAACAAGTCGAATAGGGCCTTCCGTCTGATGAAGTCGGTGATTGTTGGCAACAACAATTATTGACTGAAATAAATTTATTACGGAAATATGACCGGTGTTTAAAGTTTTTCTTAAAAGAAAACAGAGTATATATATATATATATATATAACTCTGTATGGATCGTGAACAAAGTAAGAGTAATAAAGAGGACAGTAGATAGCAATTGACATTGCATTTATAATTTTTTTTATATTTTCGCAGATTAATGTTTACTGCAAAACATAGAGTAAGCAGAAAGTGAGTTCTACAAGCGATAATTGCAAGAAAAACTGTTAAAATATATCTACCGGTTACGTCTAGTCAACGGAACTGTATATCAAAAAGGTGTAATTGCCACTCAAGTACTGCGCTTATATTCATTAAGTCTAGATACCAAAGTACTCATCTGAAGAATTACCATAAATGTCCGTATAGAAACGGTTCAGGGAGGAAATTTTACGTCAGTTAGAAAGGGTCTAAAACCGAAAGGCCAGATCACTATCAATAAGATTGCTGATTCTTCATTAGATCTTAACATAGAATTTACGAATAATATTTTATAATATTATCTAATATTTGATGATCTTTGAATTGCTAGCCTTTGATGTTCTTCTCAGGCCTGCATCAGTGAATGGAAAATCCGGCCTGGTTGTATGGTCCCTATTAGTCTATTTTATACACGCGGATATAAATTAGGCTAACCGAACTTATAACCCTGGTATACAAAAGCCGAGCCCAGCATAATCTTGGGTATACTGTGGACTCTTACATTAGAAAGTAAACTTCTTGGCAATGTCTTCATGTTGACCAGGTCATCTATGGTTTTTTATTTAATATAATTTTCCAGCTAATTTTTATTTCACATGTATATATATATATATATATATATACAGAAAGACTTGAGGATAGTGAAACATTACGGTTGGCAAATCTACTGTCTATTATTGACACTAATATTATTACAACATGAATATTTAAATTTTAATGGAGTTAACGGATTGTCCGTACACAATATCAAACGCTAATTATTTTAAATTTCATTTTTTTATCCTTCAACTCAAAGAGGCGAACGTTATGCCTCGGCGCCAATTCTTTGAAAAGAATGCTTTACTCTGTCATCTTCCTGCTTGATATAAAATAATTAAATCCTAATTTGCATAACTTCTTATTTTGCGTTTTACCGGACGTGATTTGCATAATCATTTTTTGTATTGCTGAGATAGAATCTAAAGTAAGGTTGAAAGAGTGTAAGAATTTAAATAAAAATAACGGCAAAAAGAAACACTTTCGACGTTTTTATTTTCGTTATTTATTTATTCTTTAATAATGACAAAACCTGAAAATATTTTACTCTGAATTTATGAAAAGCTGAAAATAACATAAAAAATTGAAAAAAAAAATGCTTTTGTTCGTTGATTTCTTTATTTCTTTATTTTTTTTCTATCGTCCTGTTGAATGAATTTTATCTTTTCATCCGTTGCCTGTTAACATTTTGTGAACAAAATAGCTCAGCAAACAAAGCGAGAAAAAAAATGCATAAAACACGAAAATTCTATAACGTAAAAAACAAAAAGTGAAAAGAAAAAAGGATTGATGTTGAAATGCGTAAACATGATATCAGCGTAGGTCCATATTGAGATCCTTACTAAGTTAAGCTCACACAGAAGAGCAAACATGAGACAAATTTCCTTAATCATCAGAAATGCTTACAGGAGGCGCCGTTACTTTTATACACTGATCCTGTTCTATAAATTGCTTGCTGATCTTCTCATAACATTCCAGCTTCTATAGCTGCCGACCATTTTATATGTCCCAATACAACCATTGCTCACTTAACTTCTTGTTTATTTAATTATTCCAGAATTAAGAATATCTATGAAATCTCAAAAATAAATAAATTTAATTAAAAATCAAACTTTATTTTTTTAACTTTGGTCATTTCTTAATACTTTTTCATATTTATACTATTTACATTGTCCTCATCTTTGTTGTTGTTATCATAAATATTTCCGTGGTTATGTTCCCCTCCCCCACTCTTCATATATCGATCCGGGTAACCTACAAGAAATCAAATAGTTTTAATTTTGAGTTCAATCTCTGAGGCGGATAGTGTGTCAGTTATTTAAGTGCCATACGTGATACTAGATTGGACGATCATGTCTCGAAAGAGACGTGACAGATTGGACAGAAGATTTTCTCGCAGTAGGTTGCCATTATCTTCTGCGGTAGACTGGTTACCAATCAAGCAAATAAAACCCAATCTCTCTTACTATTTAACCCAAAGCTGAAGAGATTAATAACTTTCCCAAGGGTATTTGCGCGTCAATGAATGCAAGTAATTCAACTCGAATTCGAACTCTCCAATGTCTCATTCTGAGCTGATATCCAATGTACTTTGACTTATGCAATGTAAGAGATGTAAGAGGTTGCGTGTTTGCGGGTATTTAAGGGTTCTGATTCCCTACGTCATATTCGACCTTCTGTAACGTCTTGAGCCAGTCAAGAGGTCTCGGGTAAATACTGTATTTTAGATGAAGGTGCGTGTTCAATATGTAAATTAAGAAGACATGGTAAACAGGAACTCGTGTTTCTACTGCGCATGTTTATTCTTTTTAGAATGATTGTATGTGCGTTGTGGTACCGTGGATATCGGCTCGGAACGAGAAATCGGAGAGCCGAGTTCAAATTCTAAACGAATTCCAATCGAAAATACCCTTGGGAAAAATATTAATCCATCGCTTCTCCCTCCAGCTGCGGGTTAAATAGCAGGACACTTTAGGTTCTCTAGTATTGGTTAGCAAACAGTCTATTGCATAAAATGATGGCAACCTCCTACGGGGAAAATCTTGTGCCCAATCAGTCGTTCTATCGAGAAGGTTGACTTAGTCAGATTTTAATGCATTTTTTAATATTTATTTTTAGAAAACTAAAGATGTCTTCTAGTTTTGTATTCAAGAATGTACTGCTGGTAATAAATTTTTCTTTAAAAATTCATTGTAGCAATAATTTTTACTTTTTTTTCCGTTCAGAAATGTATCGTTGGTAATATTTTTCGTTCAAAAATGTACATTTTTTTCTATAAAAATCTATCTTTATGTATCTATTTCTATAAAAGTCTATTTTGTGTAAATGGATCTGAGTTTGAATATTGAGTTTGAGTTTTGTTTAACGGCATATTAACTACTGTGGGTTGTTTAATGCCAAAAAGGTTTTAAGGTTTAATTTTTTTTCAATGTACGGTTGCAGTGAGAAGGTTGATTTAGTTAGATTGTAAGGAAAATGTTTTGTTTTTATTCTTTTTTATTTTAGAAAACTGAAATGTCTTCTAGTTTTGTATTTGAAAATGTTTTTCTGAGATTTTTTTCCTTCAAAAATGTGTTGTAGTAATAATTTTTTCTTCAAAAATATATTGTTGATATGTTTTTCCTTCAAAAAGTGTACACTTTTCTATAAAAGTTTATTTTTATGTATATATTTCAATAAAAGTCTATGTCAATAAAAGTCTTTTGACCACTGTTTGGTGGTTAACTATTTGCTCATAACTTGGACACTAACAAGTGTTACCACTCAGGGTCTAGGTGGACCTGAGAACAACAGCAGTCAAGAGGTGGCTCCATGTTCCTCACAACTCCCTCAATCAGAGACCTTGCTACCGGATGCAATTTACGGTCATGAACACGAGCATTATCGGATAGAGAAGCTGGCTTTCTATAAACAACACGCTTCAGAATGGAAACAGACATATATCGGCTGGATAATGTTTTAGCAATGAGCTCACCATTATCATCAGCAACAGCTAGCATATATATTAAATACTTCGAGGAAATTGGGTTAGAATTCACATCATTATCGCTGAGATACGTAGATAATACGTTCACAATCTGGCTACATCAGGAAGAGCTTAAGCTACTACTGGCCCATGTTAACTCAAAAAGATCATCGATACAGTTTACAATAGACAGAGAAAACAACAAGAAACTAGCATTGCTGGATGTACTAATAGCTCGAACGGGGTATGGGTTCAAGATACCCGTATACCGCAAGCTAAAATCAGTGGACAATGCCACTTCTCTTTATTTGTGGAGAGATTTTCCAGCATTCACTGCCATAGAGAAAAACTGATATTGCGCAATGGTTAACGATTCTTTACTTTCTTTCCTTTTGTTAACAACCACACATTCTGTATTCTTACATTCGATTTTTAGTCATTTCTTCTCGTTTTCTTTAACTACCTTTAGTAGGTTTTCGTAGTTTCCTTTTTGTGTCTGCTATCAGGGGGATGTGCATTGTGGTGCAGTGGATATCAACTCGGAACGACAAATCGGCGAGCCGAGTTCGAATTCCTGTTGAATTCTTTGTATTCACTTACGCGCAAATACCCTTGTGAAAGGTATTAATCCCTCACTTCCTTCAAGTTATGGGTTAAATAACAGGACAGATTGTGTTCTATAGCCTTGGTCGGCAACTAGTCTACCGCAGAAAGCAATGGCAACCTACTGCGGGATAATCTTCTGCGTGTATCACGTATGGCACTTAACTGACTGATCAGCACTGTGTTATCTGCATACACTGATGCCCCCTCCACAAGAATTTACTCGGGCAACCAGACTGGCAACAAGGACCCACCCTTTTACAGTTAGATCAACCAAAGGCAGGTGATAATTTTTCTCTACCAGCTTCTTTTCTCGCACTTCCTGCCTGTGGAAATCTTTTCCGTATACTTGCCAGGAATTTAAATGCAATGTCAATTCCCATCTCTTATTCACTTGACTCCAGTCCTTTTTACATTACCCCGTATATCTTGTTCTATTCCTTTCTCTCTACCTTCGCAACTCTCTTCACTGCTGTGTTCACATCCTTCTCTTGCTCTCTCTCTCTCTCTCTCTCTTGCACCCCCTGTTGCTGGTTTGTTTTTGTTCTCATTCTCCTCCCGTTTAAACTTTAACTCCCTTATGTAGCCCCATGCACATCAGTCGTGGTACTGCTTTTCTTGGGTTGAAATGATTAAAAAAATATTATATTGATAAGATTGTGTCCGCCAATAATGAATATTGGTAGATAATTATAATTCTCTTACAAGTTCGGTGAGAAGACACATCCTTGTTTAACAACAGTTTCTATTTTGGTATTTTAACTGGAACCATTAACTACCCACGGGTAGGCATTTGGTTTTATATTTGTTTTGTTCTTAATGTTGACCCTGTACAAGGCTCAAGAGCCACTTGAGAGAGTGAGTTACAGAGTAGGAGACACAGCTGATGCGTAAAAGCGGGAAAGATAAACGCTAACCTTAGATACAAACAGATTAAGATTGTATGGATCTGGAATACATCCTGTTAGGAGTCGTCCACATAGCAACGTTTCTGTAGATAGATAGATAGATAGATAGAAATGAAAATCATAGGTAGTGAAGATAGATGGAAAGAAATGAAGATGATAGATAGATAGATAGATAGATAGATAGATAGATAGATAGATAGATAGATAGAAATGAAAATCATAGATAGTGAAGACAGATACATGGAAAGAAATGAAGATGATAGATAGATAGATAGATAGATAGATAGATAGATAGATAGATAGATAGATAGATAGATAGAAATGAAAATCATAGATAGTGAAGATAGATAGATGGAAAGAAATGAAGATGATAGATAGATAGATAGATAGATAGATAGATAGATAGATAGAAATGAAAATCATAGATAGTGAAGATAGATAGATGGAAAGAAATGAAGATGATAGATAGATAGATAGATAGATAGATAGATAGATAGATAGATAGATAGAAATGAAAATCATAGATAGTGAAGATAGATAGATGGAAAGAAATGAAGATGATAGATAGATAGATAGATAGATAGATAGATAGATAGATAGATAGATAGATAGAAATGAAATCATAGATAGTGAAGATAGATAGATGGAAAGAAATGAAGATGATAGATAGATAGATAGATAGATAGATAGATAGATAGATAGATAGAAATGAAAATCATAGATAGTGAAGATAGATAGATGGAAAGAAATGAAGATGATAGATAGATAGATAGATAGATAGGTAGATAGATAGATAGATAGATAGATAGATAGATAGATAGATAGATAGATATGAAAATCATAGATAGTGAAGATAGATAGATGGAAAGAAATGAAGATGATAGATAGATAGATAGATAGATAGATAGATAGATAGATAGATAGATAGATAGATAGATAGAAATGAAAATCATAGATAGGTGAAGACAGATAGATGGAAAGAAATGAAGATGATAGATAGATAGATAGATAGATAGATAGATAGAAAAGAAAATCATAGATAGTGAAGATAGATAGATGGAAAGAAATGAAGATGATAGATAGATAGATAGATAGATAGATAGATAGATAGATAGAAATGAAAAATCATAGATAGTGAAGATAGATAGATGGAAAGAAATGAAGATGATAGATAGATAGATAGATAGATAGATAGATAGATAGATAGAAATGAAAATCATAGATAGTGAAGATAGATAGATGGAAAGCAATGAAGATGATAGATAGATAGATAGATAGATAGATAGATAGATAGAAATGAAAATCATAGATAGTGAAGATAGATAGATGGAAAGAAATGAAGATGATAAATAGATAGATAGATAGGTAGATAGATAGATAGATAGATAGATAGATAGATAGATATGAAAATCATAGATAGTGAAGATAGATAGATGGAAAGAATGAAGATGATAGATAGATAGATAGATAGATAGATAGATAGATAGATAGATAGAAATGAAAAAAAATCATAGATAGTGAAGATAGATAGATGGAAAGAAATGAAGATGATAGATAGATAGGTAGATAGATAGATAGATAGATAGATAGATAGATAGATAGATAGATATGAAAATCATAGAAAGTGAAGATAGATAGATGGAAAGAATACACTTTTTATTCATCTGCGTTTCCGTTTCGATTAAAATCATCTTGTAACGGTGTTTTATTTGAACGTTCACGTGGCAGAGAATTTATGAACGCGCATTGTTTAAATTCAAACGAATTATGACGTTTTCATAACTGTTAAATGAAAGAAAAATAAAAACTGAACTATGCTTATATATAGTCTAAAATAGAAACTCAACCAATGTCCTAATGTTGGTTTATAGAAATGAGCATAAAAACAACTTGTGCTTACATACAGACGCGGGTATAAAGATCACACCAATTTTCTATTTTACTCAAATACATACGTGACCAATGTTTATATACAGACTTAAGTATGATACTGGATAGCAAACTCAATCTCCATCTTCTTTTTTCTTGAATCACGTTTATCTATTGTCTTTCATCAATTTACCCTATACCCACTGTTCAATTTCCTTTCGTTCCCTGTAGCTCTCGCATACTAGTAGTCTTCTATCTATCTATCTATCTATCTATCTATCTATCTATCTATCTATCTATCTATCTATTGTCATCTATAGACAGATCTGTTTCGCCGTATCACAGCTCATCAACGGTTACACTCCGATTGCTTTTTTACCCAGGGTTGAAACACGAGCAAAATGGCGTCAGTCGGATATATATATATATATATATATATAGAGAGAGAGAGAGAGAGAGAGAGAGAGACATAGATAGATAGATAGATAGATAGATAGATAGATAGATAGATAGATAGATAGAAATGAAAATCATAGATAGTGAAGATAGATAGATGGAAAGAAATGAAGATGATAGATAGATAGATAGATAGATAGATAGATAGATAGATAGATAGAAATGAAAATCATAGATAGTGAAGATAGATAGATGGAAAGAAATGAAGATGATAGATAGATAGATAGATAGATAGATAGATAGATAGAAATGAAAATCATAGAAAGTGAAGATAGATAGATGGAAAGAAATGAAGATGATAGATAGATAGATAGATAGATAGATAGATAGATAGATAGATAGATAATAACCAGTTTACAGTAAATTAGACCAGAAAAGATTTAACAAAATGTGCTCTATATATATTTAAAGAAGAAAAGAGAAATTTAACATGTAAAGTTTTTAATATTTTTAGGAAGATCAGCTGATTACGCTACCATGGTTTCAACCTTTCAGTATAAATAAAGATAAATAAAGATAAATACATATAAACAGACAAGCGTTTCTATGCCTACATGCACGTACACTGAAAACAATCGTCTGTTGCATTATTACACTTAACACATAAGAATCAAACTCCAAACAACATTCCAGTATACAGTCTCTTTTTTTAAAAAAAAAACTTTTTTTAATTCATCTGCCTTTAACCAGATCTTTGAAGAGAGCTTTAATAAAAGTGAAGATTAAGACATATTTCCGATACAATCTTGTTAGAATTCAATAAATATAACTCACTAATATATATATATATATATATATATATATATATATATATATATATACATTTCGTGTGGGTCTACGCCTACCACTTTCGGTACGTGTGTGTGTATGAATTTCTATGTGTATTTGTATGTGAGTATGTGTGTGTATGAATTTGTATATGCATGTGTATGTGATATATATATATATATATTTCGTGTGGGTCTACGCCTACCACTTTCGGTACGTGTGTGTATGAATTTCTATGTGTATTTGTATGTGAGTATGTGTGTGTATGAATTTGTATATGCATGTGTATGTGATTATATGCCTGTGTGTATTGGGCATTTATTCCTTTGCTGATAAGATTCAATAACAATAAAATCATAAAATATACAATATGTCTTCCTTTTGTACTTCCCTCTGAAGAAGAACTCTCTTCAATTGTATGAATATATGGGATGGGCTACGACAATCTGATAAACGGTTTGGCATAATGACCTACAATAAGCAGGGACTAAACGCCGAGACACGCCCCACACTATTCCGAATCTATCAGCCATCGCAGATCTCTGACAATAAGTGGCACATTAAAGACAAGTGAAACAGTTGATTTTCAGTCGGCACACAAGAATTTCTTTTCCTCTTGGCCTTTTGCGAAATGATCTTCTTAATCTTTGGCTGAATTTAACATGGGAAAGAGTCAGAAGGTCCAGGGAAATGATGACCGCTCCACCAGTCACGCCACGCTCGCTTCGAAGAACGAGGTATAATCACTTCTACATTCATCTAATCCTGTCGAATTCGGAGTTTGGACCGCAAAAGCCAAATCGCCACGAGAAATTTATCGACTAATTTTCGATATGCATTTGAAATAAACAGGCCATTAGCGAAAAATGAACCATACAGCATAATATAGCAGACTGCGCACAGAAGAAAAATTGCTGGTTACTGACGATAAAATTTTACAAATCTAGGGCCATCTTACTCCTGCTACAGAACACACTTTCTGGTTGACCATGTCTTCGAGGGTGCAGACCTCCTCATTTTGCTTGCCACATTCGGGTTGTTGAGGCTTTTGGCCAATTCCGAATCAAGAGCTTTCTCACTGTTGTTGTAGAAACCCCTTGCTAGTTGGCCATGTATTCAAGGTTGTAGAACTACTCATCATGATTGGCTAACTGCTGGTTGTCAAGACTATTTAATCTACAGTTGAGGTGGATGGCCGTTGACTGTGATCACTTCGTACTACATTTAACTGTTCTTGACTTTTGTGCAGCTGGTGCTTGAATTACCCTCCTCCCCAAAATAAACCCACTGCCCAGTCATCATGGGTAGTGGGTTTATTTACTGATTTATTGACCACTTTTGAATTTCCAAAACATACACTTAAGTCAATGTAAAGAAAAACTTAAAAGGAATTCTATCACAATTCTTCCCATTACTCAAAAAAGTCTCCAAACGTTACTTCACCGTTCCTTCTAAAATCTACAGATAATATTAGTGCATTCTTTTTTAACAAG
>JBBBDQ010001564.1:0-10000 GCA_037127315.1 Ascarosepion bandense
AGATAGATAGATAGATAGATAATGAACAGTCTGCAATAGATAGATAGATAGATAGATAGATAGATAATGAACAGGCTGCAATAGATAGATAGATAGCTTGATAATGAACAGAATGAGATAGATTGATGCATAGATAGATAGATTCGCAATAAAACCCAAGAGTATGAAAAAATACAATTAAAGTGAGAAAGTAAAAATAAGGAAAGCAGAAAGAAGTAAAAAGACAAAAAAATTACAAAAACATAGGTGTTTAAAAAAAAAGTTTTGAGTTAAGGTGCTCAATATCACATATAGAGCCAATGTAAACATAAAGGGTAGACACTCAATTCAACAATCAGCGATGACAATCTCTAGCCGCTGCATATT
Organism: Ascarosepion bandense; assembly: GCA_037127315.1. NCBI lineage: Eukaryota > Metazoa > Mollusca > Cephalopoda > Sepiida > Sepiidae > Ascarosepion > Ascarosepion bandense. The sequence continues at coordinate 367 of JBBBDQ010001564.1, forward strand.
AACTTTAATATCCACTCATATATATATATATATATATATATATATATATATATATATATATATATATATATATATATTTCTAAACATATACTGTTAAATATAAGAGACAATGAATGTTTATTATGTTTAATCATGAGCCGTTCTTAACATCGTATATTGGCTTTAATTTCAGTTGAAAATAAAGACAAAAATTCTCCAACATTTGGATAATTTATTATTAATTTGGTTCTAAGCTTTCGGCTCACATGGGCCATCTTCAGAGACGTTACTAAGACGGTAACACAATAACATCCACCATCACCAACGATTTTATTTTGTGTTGACATAAAACTCCGCTAGGCAACGGCAATAGTTACCAAAAATAACAAACGCAGTTCGCAAATTTGCAATGCGGTTCTATGACGTCATACCGCGAAATAGCGCGAAATGACAACAGAACCATGTCTGTGATGGTGAATGTTATTGTGTTGCCGTCTTAATAAACTCTCTGAAAGCTAAATTAATAAAAAATTATCTAAATGTTGGAGACTTTTTGTCTTTATTTTCAACTGAAATTAAAGCCAAACTACGACGTTTAGAACGGCTCATGAATAAACATAATAGACATTTACTGTCTCTTATATTTAACAGTATATGTTTAGAAAATTATTTTCTGCCTCGATACACTATATATATATATATATATATGCAACAAACTTTAATTCCCCAATTAATTTTCTAATCGACTGAGTCGATCGGGCGTGTGAAATCTCAAGGGCCGTATATGTATATATATATTGAGAGAGAGAGACACAGAGAGAGAGAGAGTGAGAATACTGTGCAAAAATATTAGCACAAGAACTATTTTATCTTTTATGGGCCATCAAAATAAGTTTAAAATCACCCCTGTCCTAACACTTTTGCACTCTACCGGTTGTGTGCAAAAAATTAGAACAGCGGTGATTTTCCTAAAAACCTCACTGAAATTCAAATACAGGATGAAAAGCCAAGTAAATTGCTAATAAATATTGATTATTTAAAACTAGGTGTAAAAGAAATGTATAAAAATGAAGTTATATTTAATTATTCCTATTTTCTATTAAACAAGTTATTTTAAAACTACTCATTATTCTATTATCCTTGGATATGACTGACTTTTTTCTTATTCCCCACTCTTGAATTGATAAATCTAATGTTACTTTGCAAGATACACTTAGGGAACAAATGCAAGCTGCTTGGCAGGAGATACTATTAGATACACTGAAGAAGTTTGTGATGCCAATGATGACAGAATGAAGGCTGTGATCAATGCAAAAAAATACTAAATATCAAATTTATTTTGTAACAAGTATTTTTCTTGTTAAAGCATTTGTTAAGTAAATCAAATAAAATTACTTTAATTAAATTGTTTATTTTCTGTCAATATGCCTCATGAAAGATAAAATAATTTTTGTCCGAATACTTTTGCACAGTACTGTATATACTTTTACAAAGATTTCGTCTCTTTGATAGATCAGATTCATGCCAACTTCGAAGTTTAGTGAAAACACCGTTATGAAATTACCATTCTTCAGGGCTTTTTCAAACACCCCAATGTCGAGCACTTTACGATAAACAACCTGCTTGCCAAAATGCATTTTATCAGTAAAACCACTGAAAAATAACAACCTTGGCGCTAAGCATTATCGCAATTTCTTTTTTAATCGTATCACCCCAAAGCAAGGCGGTAACGCGACAGATGTGCAGGGGGCTACGTAATAGTGAAAAGATCGGAAAAGAGAAAGCCGGAAACCACATCCTAAACAGGGAACAAGGGATGAGCCTCTTAACCTGTTCAATAGATGTGGGTGGAGTGTGAGCCGGGCGATAGATAGATCTATCTACTCCAATTGAAAAAAAAAACAAAGCGAGAAGATTGGAAAAGAGAAAGCTCTAAATTGCTTGCTACAGGTGATGAAAAATGGGTTTTTCGTGCAAACAGGAAAACGATAAAGAGATTTTTTTTTTTTTAATCGTTTCACCCCCAAGTAAGGCGGTAACACCACATGTGCAGGGGGCTACATAAGAAAGAAAGATTAGATAGGAGGTGTTCTGGAGAGATATTGTTGTAGAGGAATATCCTGATCCTACCCTGCAATGTGTATGGCCCGGGTCATAAAAGACCGCGAGGGGGTAGAGAGAGCGTCAGGGAGATAGTGTGTTAGGGGAAAACGTTTTAGGCATTCACCTGACTGCTCTATGACACTGTCAGCACTCTGACTTCGAGTAGAGGGCGCTCTCTGCTTCCGAGCAGAGAGCACAAACCCAGTCGTGGTTCCGCCGAAGGGTAGAACCACGACTGGGGAAAAATAGACAGACATTTTTTGGCCCGGCTATATGACCGGGAATATCCACTATAAAATGACCATGTGTCACATTTGGCCTTGGGTGGGAAGACTAGTAAATACGGGAGATAGTGTGTTCGTGACAATACGAGAGTCTACGTCATTACATGGGAGTGATCAAGATTACCCGTCACTATACGAGAGTCGACAGTTATCGACCTTAGACGTGAGTTAGACGTTACTAGACGGAAGCTTTCTTCTCAAGACGGACGCATACGTCCTATACAGAGACAGTGCCTTCATTCGTGTTATTCGTGTGAACCGTTTGTTGGTGTACGTGTATTTGGTTTATTGTACTAACGTATAATAAATCTCTATTTATATATATATATTTATATATTTTATATATATATATTAAGAGTTATTTCTGGCACAATTCTTTCTCTGTTTATCCCCCGCCCCCGGGATACATCAGGAGGAGAGTAAAGAGAAAGACAGTTACAGGAGGTGTCAGAGAAAGGAGAAAGAGAAGGATGGGAATACCGGTGTGATGACAGTTGCAAAGGTAGAAAGAAAGAAAAAGATATACAGGGTGACATAGAAAGAACTGGAGTCAAATGGTTAAGAGATGTGTATTGACATTGCATTTAAATTCCTGGAGGTTGTAGCCGTCAGGAAAGTAAGAAGATGGAAGATAATTCCACAAGCGGGAAGTGCGAGAAAAGAAGCTACTGGAGTAGAATTGTCAGCTGCATTTGGTTGATTTAACCGTGAATCGGTGGAACCCAGATGCCAGTCTGGTTGCACGAGTAAACTCCTGTGGCAGGGGCACCAGTGACTTAAGTTCGTCGGAGCAGAACCATGAAAATATTTATAGTACAGAGGGAAGCCACATCCCGTCGATGAGAAAGTGGTTGAAGCTGAGTCGCCAAGTCGGTACCTATCAGGTTACTGATTCTCCTTTGGAGCCTGTCGAGAACACTGAGATGAACAGCGGGGGCGCCTGACCATATATGACAGCAGTATTTCATACACAGACGGACGGTTGATTTGTATATGTAGAAGATGGAAAAATCTATAAAATAAGAACGTAGTGTCAACAACAAAACCATGACTACATCCTTACTGTTTCTAGTCGAATATGAATTATGTTGTCTACTACTATCTATTAGAATATCATAGGAGCATCACCCTAGACATGCACTGTCTGGTATTATACCGAATAAACGAGACACAACATTGAATGTTTTCTTTTTCAGTAAAAAAGAAAAGGTGTTATTCTCCAGCTTATCAGTATGAGGGTCACAATCTCCAAATTAAAAAAAGAGTCAGTCAGTTAAGTTCCATACATGATACACGCTTTGGGTGATCATGTCTCGAATGAGACATGACTGACTGGGCAGAAGATAATCCCGCAGTCGGTTGCCATTGCCTTTTACGGTAGACTGGTTGCTTTCCAAGGCTATAGAACCCAATCTGTCCTGTCATTTAACTCATAGCTGGAGGGAAAAGATTTAGATTATATTACATTATTAAGTATGATTAGTGGGGGATCGGTTTATTACTTCATAACAATAGAAAACCGATCACCCACTTTAAGTCCAGTAGAAGTTTTAATTGTTTACAACTATTATATTTAGTCAGTCAGGTGTGTGCCACACGTGATTCACACTTGGGCGATCATGTCTCGAATGAGACATGACTGACTGGGCAGAAGATTATCCCGCAGTCGGTTGCCATTACCTTTACGTTAGACTGGTTGCTTTCCAAGGCTATAGAACCCAATCTGTCCTGTCATTTAACTCATAGCTGGAGGGAGAAGATTTAGATTATATTACATTATTAAGTATAATTAGTGGGGGATCAGTTTATTACTTCATAACAATAGAAAATCGATCATCCACTTTATGCCCAGTAGAAGTTTTAATTGTTTACAACTATTATATTTAGGCAGTCAGGTGTGTGCCACACGTGATACACACTTGGGCGATCATGTCTCGAATGAGACATGACTGACTGAATAGAAGATTATCCCGCATTAGGTTGCCATTGTTTTCTAAGGTAGACCAAGGCTATAAAACCCAATCTGTCTTACTATTTAACCAATAACCGGAGGGAAAAGACGGGTTAATACATTTCCCAGGAGTATTTGTGCGTAAGTGAATGCAAGGAATGTCAACTGGAATTCTAACTCGGTTCCCCGATTTGTAGTTCCGAGTCGATATCCATTGCACCTCAACGCATATTTAAAAGAGGACTAGGAAAAATATGATGTTTAGGGGTGGTTACGATGGAAGGTTCTTCCTCGTTCTCCCTACATTTTTTTTGTTTTTTTTTTATAATTGTGTCGCCCCAAGCAAGGCATTTTACTGCCACTGTTTTGCAGGAGGTTACATAAGAGGAAAGTTATGAGAAAGTGTGACAGGTTACGGGGGTGTCAGGAAGTGAGTAAGAGAAGGGTGAGAATACTGATGAGAGTGGAGTGGACGGAGAAAGAAGCATGAGAGAGAGGATACAGGTTAGTGAGATAGGAGATGACTATTGGCTTTACACTTTAATTCTTGGAGATTATAGCTGTCGAGAAGGCAAGTAAACGGAAGAGAATTCCCAAGCGGGAAGTGCGAGAAAAGAAGCTGATGGAGTAGAATTTGCGTTTACAATTTATTGATTTCACAGTAAAAGGATGGGACCTAGTTGCTAATCTTGTGGCTCGAGTAAATTTATATATAGGGGGTAACAGTGAGCTAAGTTCATCTGAGCAGAAGTCGTGAAAGTATTTGTAAAAGAGACTCAGGGTATCCACATTGCGCCGGTGAGAAAGTGACTGTATCTGAGCTGCCAAGTCGGGATCTATAACATTACAGATTCTCCGTTGGAGCTTGTCAAGGACACTCAGGTGGATAGCAGGAGCACCCGACGAGACATGGCAGCAGTATTCAATGCACGGGTGGATGGTAGATTTGTATATGTGCAGGATTGTTTCAGGCGGGAGGAACTTTCTGGCCCTACACAGAGAACCGACTTTCTTAGCAGCGGATTTGGCTATGGATTCTATATATTCATTCCAATTGAGGTCTTTTGTGAGCAGTGTTTTGCTTTTAGGGATACTAGCCTGATACATGCTAATGGCGGGTAGGAGCGATTGTCTGTGATGGTTAATAGATAACATCTTCGTTTTGGAAGCATTAAAATTCCCGAGCCATTTCTTACCCCTGTCCGCCACGGATCGGAGGTCGTTTTCAAGCTCGACAGCTAGGTTTGCTTTGTCAGCCTCAGCAGATTTTTGATCGATGCGTGAGTAAACTGAAGTGTCGTCAGCGTTTATGCCTACTTGGGATCTTATTACATCTGGGAGATCGTTAATGTAGATCAGGAAAAGCATACTTTCCTGATTATTGCGCTAGATATTTCCATTTAATTCGACCACTAAATGTCTAAGAACATTTCGAAAGAACAGTTTTCAAATTATTTTTCTGGCAAATATAAACAAACTTCTTAAAACGATAAATCGAAAATTTCCTTTAAACTCGGCTGTCGTTTTTTTTAAATGAAGATGATTATAATTTTGATAAATGATATTCGAATGAATTTAACATTTGCTTATATTTATATCCTTTATAATAAAACATTTATCATTTTACGAAAACACTCACATATATTTTGTACTGGACATGACGATAAACTACATCTGGCAGCAAGGCTATTGCTCTTAGGTTTTGAGGTGTACAAGACCACCTCTTAATCGCTGCTGCTCCCAAGTCAATCCTGACAGAGTGGTAGCACCTGTTAGGATCCCAACTATGGGCAAATACTTAACCCGCAAACTGGGGTGGGTCAAAACACAAAAGTATATAAATTCATTAGTAAAAATGAGGAGAATTACATTTACATAGTTTCTTTTTTTTTTTTTTTAATCAACGCACGCCAAGCAAGGCATTCTACTGCCACTGTTGCGTAGGGGGTTACATAGGGGAAAGTGATGAGAAAGAGGGGTTAGTTATAGGAAATGTCAGGAGGAGGGTAATAGACAGATGAGAATACCGAGGATGGGGTTGGAGTAGATGAAAAAAGAGATTGAGAGAATAGATGCGAGTTAGTGTGATAGGAGATGACTATTGACCTTACATTTAAATTTCTGGAGATTGTAGCTGTCGGAGAAGGAAGTATATGGAAGGGAATTCCACGGGCGGGGAGTGTGGGAAAAGAAGCCGTTAAAGTAAAAATTGCGGTTACATTTTATTGGTTTCACTGTAAAAGGGTGGGACCTGCTAATGTTAAATCTGTCTAGAAATCAAAGACTCTCATTAATCAACCATATTAACTACTCACTTTCTTCAAAATTCTAACGGTCAATACACAAGACTTGTTCCCTTATCACTAACCCCCACCAACATCCCACACACAACTGACCAAATATAAGAAAAGAGGCTTTCCATTCCTATCCATACCGCCTGAAGAGACATTGAAGTTTCAATGTCGAAACAAATGTACCATCTGTGGTGGATATATGTATATAAAATTATGTACATGTTCTAAAATATTATATATATATATATGCCTGGATTTTTCCTTGTTCATTTAAGGGATGCTTACTGTCAAATTGATTATTTTAATTGTTGTGACCTATAATAATGTGTAGATGAAACCCACTGGACCAACTGGATTCTTTTTTAGAATAAAAAGGATTTGCCAGTGTGTGACAGAAAATAGTTGTGTAAATAATCACAAACAACGGAAATAAAGTAAATGAAATATATTACCGGAAAATAATATGTACAACAGAGTTGTTAGTAGAGTACAGGAACAATGGTTTAGTAAACACGAATTGTAGTAAGACGTAGAGTCTGTGTATATCACACTTCCGGTTCGCTACCGGAAATACTCGACTGACTTGGTATCGAGCTGAACAGTCAACGCTAACGCAATGTTCAACACAACTCACTATTTATTTTGTAAAATTTACAAAATTATGGCACAAGGCCTAAAAGGGGAGGGGGAGAGGTCGGTTCTCACTTAACTATCCTATACCTAGCTAAACACTATCACGACCCATTCACTCGTTACAATTTGCACAGTCACCAAAAGAACCCATCCATCTACTCCCAATCCTTCGTACACCACAATGCCAGAAACTTACAAGGGACACCTAAAAAGTGGGGAAATTAACCCATGACAATAAAAATGTATTTATATACAATATAATATATACAATATAATGTAAAATATTTAATGAAAAATGAAATGATGGGAGGGGGATGAACCCAAAAATAAACTAAAAATACAACAAATTTTTGAACTAAAATAATAATCAATGTTAGTAAGAAATGTTCAACACAACTCAACGCTGAGGTCTTTCCACTACCACTTTATATAGTGATAGGAACAGTCCCTTATAAGAACAAAGGTGGAGACCGCCCTAACACAAAGTCAATGATGAATGAAAATTTAGAGTCAGAAAATAGATGATAGTTTGCCGCGTTTCACCTTATTGTACCGTACAAATGATTCAATCAACAATTAAGATCTTATTTTTTTTGTATGGGTAGGAATTAGAAGGTTATCAAAATGTGTTTACTATAATAAAGGAAGGTAAAGAAGGTGTTGGGTATTACCTATTTATTATTCATTAATATTTCGAGATCGGAATCTCATCTTCAGAATGATAGAGCTTAATTTTAAGTTGTCCGCCTCTGGACAGTGCCTTTAAGTACACGTTGTGATAGCCTTCTAATACCTACCCATCCAACTTATACCCACAATGCTTCAAGCAAAAATCCGTTTGAATCTATCCTGCACATTTATAAATCTACCATCCGCCCATGTATTGAATACTGCTGCCACATCTGCTCGGGTGCCCCTGCTATTCTCCTCGGGGTTCTTGACAAAATACAACGGAGAATCTGTAATGTGATCGATACCGACTTGGCTGACCGCCTACAGTCACTCTCTCACCGGCGTGACGTGGCTTCCCTGTGCCTCTTCTATAAATACTTTCACGGTTTCTGCTCCGATGAACTTAGATCACTGGTGCCTCCTAGGTACGAATTTGCAAGAGATACTAGATTAGCAACTAGGTCCCACCCTTTCACAGTGAAACCGATAAAATGTAACCGCAATTTCTACTCCATCAGCTTCTTTTCTCGCACTTCCTGCCTGTGGAATTCCCTTCCGTATACTTGCTTCCCCGACGGCTACAATCTCCAGGAGTTTAAATGTAAGGTCAATAGACACCTCCTAACACACTAACTCGCATCCATTCTCTCAAACACTCTTCCTATGTACCTCCTTACTCGTCTATCACCCTCCTTCTGACATTTCTTATATCTAATCACTCTCTCAGTACCTTCCCCTATGTAACCCACTGCGCTATAGTGGCATACAGAGATGATTACTTCTCAACGATGAATAGGTCTTGAATTAAAATGAAATGCTTGGGGTAAAACAATTAAAAAAAAATTACAAAATTTTCCTATCTTTTAATTTTAATCTTAATCTTAAGCTGACGACATGACAAATAATTCAATACAACTCATACAATATTCAAAAACCCCTTTTTATGAACAGGTTTGACACGATTTAGCCAGTTTTCATTTTAATTCAAGACCTATTCATCGTTGACAAGTAATCATCTCTGTATGATGTTCCATATATAATCATTTTCAGAAAAAAGAATGAATGTTTACATCTGAAGGAAAAATTGTGCGCCTTTATCAAAACCACGATTGCATCTTAAATATTTACTGTTCAGGGATAATAACTGGTACTGCCTTTCTTGAAATGCCAGATTGAGCCAACTTTCAGTAACTGAAAGAACTATATCAGTCTTTATGTAAACAAGAATCTAGTTTTATAGATCAGTTGGAAAGGTATGCTATTCTTGACTGAAAACAAGAAGAACGCGTTATAAAACAGATGCTAAGTATTTCCGCTATATATATGTTTATCTGCCTCAAACGACTACATGACCTTACTCTATAGGATTATCATCTTTGCAGATTTCTATAGCATTTATTTATAAATCCTAACTTGGCAAACGGCCGTCAGTCACTCTCCTTCCCAACATGATGCGGCTTCCCTCTGTCTTTTCTACAAGTAATTTTCATGGCAAGCGCTCTGATGAGCTTTTTTCCCCTGGTACCTTGACCACATGTATTTATTTATGCTACTAGAGTGTATTACAGTCGAGATAGTTATATAAAACCGCATCTTCTACTCTAACAGTTTCTTTTCTCCCATTTCCTGTTTGTGGAACTCACTTCCATTTGCTTGCTTCCCTGATAGCTACAATCTCCAAAAGTTTAAAATGTAACATCAATTGCCATCTTTTATCT
>JBBBDQ010001564.1:20000-110000 GCA_037127315.1 Ascarosepion bandense
AGGACAGACTGGGTTCTATAGCCTTGCTACCAGTCTGTCACAGAAAGCAATGGCAACCTACTGCGGGATAATCTTCTACCCAGTCAGTCAGGTCTCCAAAGAGACATGATCGCCCAAAGCGTGTATCACGTATGGTACTTAACTGATTGATTGTTCTTTTCATTATGAAATAGCAGGACAGATTGGGTTCTATTGCCTTAGTTGGCAACCAGTCTTTCGAGACATGATCGCCCAACGCGTGTATCGGGTATGGCACTTCCCTGACTGACTGAATATAATAGTTGGAAACATAATTAAAACCTTCTACTGGTCAAAAAGTGGGGGATCAGTCTTTTATTGTCATGAAGTAATGAACTGATCCCCTAGTAATTATTCCTACTATAATGTAATATAATCTATCTCTTCTCCCTCCAGCTTTGAGTTGAGTGGCAGGACAAATTGGGTTCTATAGCCTTGGCTGGCAACCAGTCTACCGCAGAAAGCAATGGCAAACTACTGCAGGATAATCTTCTACCCAGTCATGTCTCTTTCGAGACATGATCGCTCAACGCGTGTATCGGGTATAGTACTTACCTGACTGACTGAATATAATAGTTCGAGACATGATTAAAGCATCTACTGGGCATAAAGCGGGGGATTGGTTTACTATTGTTATGAAGTAATAAACTGATTCCCCACTTATTACTACTTAATAATATAGTACATATCTTCATCCTCTAGCTATGAGTCAAATAATAGGACAGATTGGGTTCTATAGCCTTGGCTGGCAACTAGTCTACCGCAGAGATCAACGGCAAACTACTGCGGGATAATCTTCTACCCAGTCAGTCATGTCTCTTTCGAGACATGATCGCCCAACGCGTGTATCGGGTATGGCACTTACCTCACTGACTGAATATGATAGTTGGAAACATAATTAAAGACTTCTACTGGTCATAAAGTGGGGGATCAGTCTTTTATTGTTATGGCACTTCACTGACAGAGAATCAGAATTATATTTTTTCTTTCTATCTTTCTTTCTATATTTTTCGTTTTATTTGCATTCGTTCTTTCTTTCTTTTTTCTTCACTGTCTCGTTTTTTCACTTTCCTTTTTCCTCAATTTCTCCCCATTTTCTTTTTATCCCTTTTATATTTGTCTCTGTTTTTTATCTTCGCTTTTTCTCTTTCCTTTCTACTCATCATTCTCTTTCCATTACTTACTCTCTCTCACTCTCTCTCTCTCTCTCTCTCTCTCTCTTTCTCTCTTTTTTTTCTCTCTCTCTCTCTTTTCCTCTCTTTCTATATCTATAACTATATAAGTATATATTTGCGGGTGTGTGTATGCGTGTTTGTCAGTACAGCTCGTTTTTTAAATAATAAACCAGTCCAATATATATATATATATATATATATATATATATATATTACCGCTATGAATATACAAAAATTTACTTTTAATTACATCCCATGATGTTAATAGTTAAAAAAAAAACAACAACTGAAAAACGGGCTTTTATTTTTTAACTATTATCATCATGGGCAGTATTAAAAATAATTTTTGTCTATTCATAGTGGTATATATATATATATATATATATATATATATATATATATATATATAATCTGTTTAACAGCATGCAATTCAGTAAAGCTGCTTAGACACAATGGGTTACTGGATGTGGAATAATATATTAGCGAAAAAATAACCAGAACAGTAGATAGCTGTTGACATTGCTTACATATATATATATATATATATATATATATATATATATATATATATATATATATTGTGTATGTATATAAATGTATGTATATAAGTGTCCTTTGGGAGATTTTTTCTTTAACGGATTAAACAATATCTATATTGGTCACACTACAACCTCGCTCTCACGACGCTTGACACTACATTTAAACGACAGTTCCAACATCTTTAGACCTCTAAAACAGCATACCAGGCCACATACACAATTCCATGAATGTCTCTTTCGTATATCACGTATGGCACTTGACTGACTGACTGAATATAATCGTTAGAAACATTATTAGGGCTTCTACTGGACGTAAAGTGGGGGATCGTTTTTATATTGTTTATGAAGTAATAAACTGATTCCCCTCTAATTACTACTTATTCATATAATACAACGCTTCTTCCTCTATCTATGAGTCAAATAAAAGGACAGATTGGGTTTTATAGCCTTGGCTGGCAACCAGTCTACCGCAGAAAGTAATGGCAGCCTATTTCGGGATAATCTTCTGCCCAGTCAGTAATGTCACTTTCGAGACATGATCGCCCAAAGCGTGTATCACGTGTGGCACTTAACTGACTGATTGTATGCAAATGGCTTTAAAATTCTGCAAATTACTTTGGTATTCTTTGCCATTAATTTAGAATATCAGAAACGCCATTGGTTAAACTGATAAAAAACATTTTTCTTAAGAGATAAGGTGGACAAGAAAAATCATGATGTCCCCATTGATGAAAACCTATTGAGCATAATATCTGATAATAATACGAAACTAAAATTTTAAATTTACATATATATTTCTGAGATGGGGTAGTATTTACAATATTTCCATTATTCGAACTATTGTCTTTATCTTTGTTGCCATTTGTACGAAGTTTCGGCCGTTCTGCGCTCCGGCCTTCTTCAGGTGTTAGAAATTTCGTAGCTGATCAAGTTTGGAGATGAACACAATATGAGAACCAGTAATACGGAGTGCCAGAGAAAATGATTAATGTCAAAATTGCAATATGAGCTATGTTAAAAAATACTAGAGAAAACCATTAACACCAAAATACTAGAAAATACCATTAACATCAAAAATGCAATAAGAGCTATGGTAAAAAATACAAAGAAAAACCATTGACATCAAAATACTAGAGAACACCATTAACATCAAAAATTGCAATATGAACTCTGGTAAAAAAGGATTATTGGACATTAGGTTTATAACTCCCAAAAATTCAGTTGTTCTTGTCCTTAAGGACACATGGCCTAGTGGATGGTTCCTGGTTGTGAGTTCAATATCAGGCTGCAGCAATGGTGAACAAGTAACTTGCAGGGTTAGAGGAAGATAACTCATGACTTCCAATCGTGGCTTTACCCAAGGAATGAAGATGATATACCCCAGTGATTGTAATAAAGTGTTCGGTTCGAAATTCATAGCACCTGAAGAAGACTGGAGCGTACAACAGCCGAAACGTCGTACAAATGGCAACAAAGTTGAGGGCAATAGTCCGAATAATGTAAATAGTGTAAATTTTTATACTTGAAATAATTAGTTCTTTTTGTAAATTCTGGCATATATTCTAGAATATATTGTTTGGGTTTTTCCTAAAATGTTTAAAATTTGTGATGGCGATGGCTTTTTCTCTTTTCGTAGGTTAGACGTAGGTTGTGTGTGTGTGTGTGTGTGTGTGTGTGTGTAAGTTCAGCTTTTATTTTGGTACACCAGGGCTACCAAGGATGATTTATTGTGACACCAACGCTAGATGGGTTGCCTTCAGGCCCCATCCTGTTATTGAACCCATAACTGGAGGGAAGTGACGGATTAATACCTTTCCCAAGGGTATCAGTGCTTAAGTGAATGCAGGGTACTCAACTGGAATTCGAACTCGGCTCACCGATTTCTCTTTCCGAGCCGACATCCACTAGACGTAGGTTGTGTGTGTGTGTGTGTGTGTGTGTGTGTGTGTGTGTGTGTGTGTAACTTCAGCTTTTATTTTGGTACACCCATTGACATCATTCTGTGTCTGGATCTGCACTTGGTGGCTTAAAGATGACCTTTTAGGTCAGCCCTTGGGGCATCTAGATCTTGTGACTTCCTGACAAATCATATTATCCTATCTCTTATAACGAAACCAGTATATATTGGGGCTACTACTTATCAACTTGTCTGAAGGAAGTGTAAAAAAGTAGGTGATTGATTAAGAAATTAGTACAACAGTTACGCAATGTTATCGCCATAAAATCCTACATGCCGTCGACTGTGAAGAGGGCGTATACAAAGGATAGGCGAAAATTAGCAAGGCCTTTACCGTGAAGGATGCATTGTATATGATCGCTAATTTCTGGGACCACATCACGCTGTCGACAATCACACGCTTTTGGTACACTCGTGAATCGTCGGCGTCCTGCGGCCTTGTCCGAAATAGAACTCACTACACCCTTCCAGTATTCCCTGTGCATTTGGAACCCTGGCGCAGTTTATAGCGAAATTCATAATCTTGTCAAATAACTGAATACTTGATGCTTCGCCAGGGCTACCAAGGATGATTTATTGTGACATCAACACTAGATGAGTTGCCTCCAGGCCCCATCCTGTTATTTAACCCATAACTGGAGGGAAGTGGCGGATTAATACCTTTCCCAAGGGTATCAGTGCTTAAGTGAATGCAGGGTACTCAACTGGAATTCGAACTCGACTCACTGATTTCTCTTTCCGAGCCGACATCCACTGCACCACAACGAACATCCGTCATTGAACGCTTACAGCCCCTGGACTTCCCCAAGCGGTCACCCATCTAAGTACTGACCAGGCTCATGTTGCTTAACTTCAGTGATCGAACAAGAATCGGTGTATTCAACGTGATATGCCGTAAGCACATTACAGACACGTGTCTATGAAAAAGAAAGTCAAATACTGATATACACTGCAGTTGCCATTAACGGGCCTATCGACACTTTTTGGTTGGGTAGCTTCTGGTTTATAAACGCAGTTTTTTCACTAAAACTTCCCTAAAAAATACGTGTACGTCTTCAAAGACGAATGTATAAGTTACTCCACTGACATGCATGGTAGAGAGGATCATTTATTGCATACTAGCAGTATAGCCCGGCGTTGCTCGGGTGTAATGAAAGCTTTAAAACTAATCCATGGTCCTGGAGCTCAGACTCTTTGGACGTTGGCACCAAAGACTAAAAAGCAATAGTTGTTTCCAATTAAAACGAACCTATAGACAAATGAATGGATGTAAGTCAAATTTTGATTTCCTGGCATCGATATCAAATAAGTGTTTTCGTCGTAAACTGAATTTTCAAGGTTAAATAAGTCCTCTGAGTAAATTGTATCATGGCTGAGACTAAGAACTACAATTATACCTACTTAGAGCCAAACCCGAAGCAAAAACTAAAATAAAAGAGCTGATAAAAATACAGACATACAGGCAGATAAACAGACACACACAAACATCTTGCCTTTTATATATATATATATATATATATATATATATATATATATATTATCGATTTTCTGCACTATTGTAAGAACTGCAACCTTGAAACTTCTGAATATCGTTTTTTATGTCTTTGTCTATGAGTGTATCAAATTTGTTTAAAATCGGACCACTCCTTCTATAACCAGATTTTTTCGATTATCGATTTTCGATATTTATCGGGGGTACCTCGACACAAAACCACACACACACAGACACACACACAGACAAATTTCCATTTATAAATAAGTTTAGATAGTTAAATGACTGACAATAGCGATGACTGTAGATTATAGTTAAGAGCCATGGTTCCCAACCCCGGGGTAAATTACCCCAGTGGGGTAATGGGCCTATATTTTGTGGGTAATGGATGTTTAGTTTGGGAAGAGGCTATCAGCTTATAATTTCACACTGTGTCCTTGGAATGAAGACCAAGAAACATAGCAGACATAACGTGGCAAACAACGCCCGAATTGCCCTTTCAGTTACAAAGCCAAGAATAAATAAACTGGCACAGGCACAGGCAATACAAGCTCAACACTCACATTAAGAATCACGGCCGGGTTACGGCTACTATACCTGATTATTATAGATTGGTACTATTGTATTGAATAATTTCCATTAACTTTGTCTGCTTTTGATATATGAAAATATAATTACTTCTTTTTCTATATTACGGGTATTTGTCCATTGGGGTAATGGATAATAGTGAAATTGTATTTTGGGATAATCGCAGCAAAAGTTTGGGAACCTATGGTTTAGAGCTGAAATAAAAATAAAACCATCCTTAGACAAGATGTACAGTATATTTACTAACCGTCAACTAGTATGCCATTGGCATACAAACAAAATCGGACAGTGATTAATGGGAACATTAGGTGGCGCCAGAATGTGAGGGACGCATGTGAATATGATCTTATAAAAGAATTTTTTTTCTTAGAAATGCCTTTCCTATATTAAGGTGCGTCTTGCAAAGTTGCAGCGTTGTTAAGTTGGAAAATACGGTATTTATAAAGTTGCACTGTAATGAATTAAGAAATCTTTCATTTTAACCTAAGACTTGAATATTCATTACTTAAACTTAACACATCACTCAATAAGTTCTGGGCCTGATATATAAATGACAACGCAAATAAAAAAAAAGCGATATAATTTTTATGAATTCAGTCAGTTAAGTGCCATACATGATACACGCTTGGGCGATCATGTCTCGAAAGAGACATGACTGACTGGGCAGAAGATTATCCCTCAGTAGGTTGTCATTACTTTCTGCGGTAGACTGGTTGCCGACCAAGGCTATAGAACCCAATCTGTCCTGTTATTTAACCCATAACTGGAAGGAATAGACGGATTAATGCCTTTCCCAAGGGTATTTGCGCGTAAGTGAATGCAATGAATTCAGCTGGAATTCGAACTCAGCTCCCCGATTTCTCGTTCCGAGCCGATATCCACTGCACCACAACCTTTTAAATGCAAGATATGAGCCTAATCGGATTATTACTTTACAAATTACAGTTATTTAAGTGAAGCTAATGTTACAAATTTTCAAAACCATGGAAAAATCTGAATTTCGTGTCTTGAGAGATCATTGCTTCCTGATGGGGAAAATACTGTTCAAGAAAAGCAATGTCTTGTTAAGTGTTATTTGGTCTCTGCCACATTGGAAACAATAGTTAAAAGGTGGTATACTGACTTTAAATGCTGTCATACAGACACAAATGATGCTGAATACTCAATTCGCTCAAAATAGACAGTTGTCCCAGAAAACACCAAAGAAATACACAAATTGAAGTTGTGTGAGATAGCAGAGGAGTTGAACATATCAAAAGGCAATATATTCACCATTTTGCATGACCATTTGTCAATCAGAAAGCTCTGAATAAAGTGGGTGCCGCGTTTGCTCACAGTCGATCAAAAACAACAAGGCGCCGACGATTGAGAGCGTTGTTTGAAACTGTTTCAACTCTATAAGAATGTATTTTTGCGTAAATATGAGACAATGGATGAAACATGGATCTACCACCTCGTTTTGTAGTCAAATTGGCAGTCAGCTGAGTGGACAGCAGCAGATGAAAGTCGTCCAAAATGACCAAAGACGCAAACATAAGCAGGCAATGTTTTTGCCTCCGTATTTTTGGATGCGCAAGGTATTTTTTCATCGATTATATGAGAAAGGAAGACCCATCAATAGCGAATATTATATAGTATTATTGGTCCGTTTGAAGGAAGAACTTCTTAAAAACAGCCAAACATGGAGAAGAAAAATGATCTTTTCCACAAGTTGATCGCTACGATTGCAAAACTACATGAATTGCAGTTGGAACTGCTTCCGCATCCATACTGTCTTCCAGATCTGGCCCCCAGTGAAAACTGGCTGTTTGCAGACCTCAAAAGCATGCTCCAGTAAAAAAGAATTTGGCTCCAATGAACAAGTGATATTGGAAAACTAGGCGTATTTTTGAGGCCTAAGACAAGTCCTTCGTTGGAATAAGTATATCACCCTAGAAGGAGATTATGTTGATGAATAAAATCAAATCGGGATTTTATTGAGTGATGTGTTATGTTTCATTCAAGTTGTAATTTCGCTTTGTGGTACAGTGGATATTGGAAGCCGGGGAGCCGAGTTCGAATTCCAGCTGAATCCGTTGTATTCACTTACGCGCAAATACCCTTGGGAAAGGTATTAATCCGTCTCTTCCTTCCAGTTATGGGATAAATAGCAGGACAGATTGGGTTCTATAGCCTTGGTCGGCAACCAGTCTACCGCAGAAAGCAATGGCAACCTACTGAGGGGTAATCTTCTGCCCAGTCAGTCATGTCTCTTTCGAGACATGATCGCCCAAGCGTGTATCACGTATGGCACTTAACTGACTGACCCTTGCCCAGTTCCAAAATGACCCCAAATCAACACTCTCTGCAAAGTTCACCCTAATCAGACTGTCTAATAATGGTGAACTTTGCAATCCCATGTGAATATTATAACACTAATAATAATTACATCTCTCTCTCTCCATACACACACGCACACACATGAACGCGCAGACACACACATACATACATATATATATATATATATATATATATATATATATATATATATATATATAATTCCAAGTGAAGAGGACTCTAGTTTTTTTTATATTTTGAGTTCTCTGGCATTCATTTTATTATAAACAGTGCTCAATATAATGAGTATTATAGAGCTTAATATAATTCGCATTAGAAAATGGATAAAACCTAAATTAAATAACATGCACACCGACGAATTAGGTAGAAATAAAAATGAAAATAAAAATAAAGCCAAAGATAGAATAAGTTAATTGTCCTTTCTTTTCTTTTTTTAATAATTCCCCACTTTGTATCAGGATAATAAACTTTACAGCAAATTGATAGATGTAGCGAAAAAATAGCAGTTCGGGGTTTACTTGAAAGAAAGCAGACAAGCGAGGTATAGGGTCAAGGAAAAAGAAAAAAAGAGGAGGAAAAAAGTTGGTTAGCAGGTAAATTCCTCGAGGTCAAACCCCTAAATGAATCTCCATTCTGATTAGTCACACACACACACAAAAAAACACCCACACACATTCACAGTAAACCGAATGTATTTGTCATTTAAATGTAAATCGTCTGCACAACCACACCAACATTGCTTGATGATGACGTGGCGACAAAAAAATAAAAAGGACCGAAAAGGGGTAATCTGCCCTTGAGCAGTGTAGGATTGAGGGTGAGCCTTTGGACAAGGAGGTGAACGGTAGCGTTGAAAATTTCCAACATGAGTTGAGCTACAAGAACACTAATTCCACCACAAACTCTAAATATTTCCGATTGATGTAAATGTTTTTGTCTTATATTTGTTGACTATTTGGCCTGTAATAAATGTGTAAATGTACCTTGGGTTTAGTTTCCTTTCATGTTGTTTTAGTTTTAATAACTTACTTTAGAACTAACAGTTGGTGATCCCGACTAAAAAATGAACGCGCACAATAGCAGTAACAATTGTCTTCATAAATTTAAAAAAGGAAACGTCTTAATTTAAAATTAATACTTTCCTTGTATAAAAAAAAAAAATATCACGAATTTCAGTAGCATGGTCATTAAACAGAAACGACATTCGTAGTAAACCATGTGAAAGTATAATAATGTTTCTTTTTATTAATAAAGCAAAAAAGGAACTAGGTTTTTATTGCAAACGGGTTTAACAAAACAAGCCGTCACAGGCGAAATATTTTTCTTAATCGGAAAATTTCGTTTCCAATATGGCCGTCTGTTGTTCTTCCTCAGAGTCATACTCGGCGCCTTATCTGTGATTGGCTGATCTAAACGTCTACGTCACGCTCTTTTCCTATCTCTCTCTTTCCCTCCCTAGTATGCTACTGTTCTCCCTCTGTCCTGCTACTACGATTGAAGCTAACGCATCTAAGCAGCCAACAAGTGCGGTACTAATTAATAAAATAAATTTTTGTGAAATGGCGACGCCAGCCTTTAATCTAAATGCGTCGTTGGTGCACGATGATCCTGCTTTGTTTTTTGCACAACTAGATTTATTTTTTAGGCAAAAAGCAATCACTAATCAGGCGGAGAAGTTCTGTTACGTGGCGTCCATCTTACCTCAGAACACAATTACGGAGGTAAGGGAGTTAATTATCTCTCCACCTACGGAAAAGCCGTACGATGTGCTTCGAGAGAAAGTAACAGTTTCTGTGACAGCTTCAACGCACAAACGTATTTCACAGTTGTTAGAGCAGGAAACTCTAGGGGACAGCAAGCCGTCACAATTTCTAAAACGACTACAGAAGTTGGCGGAGGGAACGATGGATAAAAGCATCGTTAAACACATATTCCTCCAACGTATCCCGACACAATATAAGGTGGCTATAGCTGCACAGGATGAGTCCACGCCTGTCGAACAGCTGGCTGTCATAGCAGACCATATAGTTGACATATTACCCACTCAGTCGCCTGCTATATCCAGTGTGCAGACATCGGATAGGGACGAGCTGCTCTCAAAATTAATGGAGGGACAGCAGCGGATGGAAGCTCGCATGAATAAGATGGCGGAAGACATCGCCAGACTAACACTGAAGCAGAAGCAGGGACAAAGGAGTAGGGATACACGCAGCCAGTCTATGGAACGAGGGTAGGAAACGGCGATTTGTTGGAAACACAAGAGATTTGGAGAAAATGCAAATTCTTGTATACCACCCTGTAATTACAAGGGGCAGGGAAAAGCCTAAACCGACTGAAGAGAGCGGCATCAACTGTCGGTGCAGTCCGCTCTGGCCGCCTACTTTATGTAGTAGATAAAAACACGGGAACGTCCTTTTTAGTAGACAGTGGGGCACAGGTGTCCCTCATCCCTGCAACATCAGATGACAAAAGATCTCCTCCCTGTAAATTTACACTCCGAGCTGTAAACGGTTCGTTAATACACACTTATGGGGAGAGGTGTATGGACCTCAATCTTGGCTTACGCAAATCATTTACCCACATTTTTATAGTTGCAGATGTAAATGGCGCTATTTTAGGTACGGACTTTTTACAAGCGTTCGGCCTTGTTGTAGATATGACAGGCCAGTGTCTAAGAGATCCAGATACACAACTTACAACATGTGGGGTGTTGAAGGCTGGTACTCCGCTATGTCCAGCAGTGGCACAGGCAAACCAGGATGACGCTTTCCTGAGACTTTTGAGGGAATATCCTTCAATTTCTGTACCCTCCTTTAATAAGGAAGTCTTACCACATTCTACAACACACTACATAGAGGCAACAGGCCCACCCGTCCATTGCAAAGCTAGACGTTTAGCACCTGATAAAATAAAAGCTGCTAAAGCAGAATTTCAACAGATGATGAAGTTTGGCATAGTTCGCCCGTCAAAGAGCGAATGGGCTTCACCTCTTCATTTAGTTAGTAAAGGTCCTAACACATGCGGAGACTACAGAGCTTTGAATGCTGTTACTAAACCTGATAGGTATCCTGTACCACATATCCAAAACATAACAGCAGTAGCCCAGAATAATAAGGTTTTTACAAAATTGGACCTAATTCGAGCATATCACCAAATACCAGTGGAGCCCGAACAGATTCCCAAAACGGCTATTACTATGCCGTTTGGAATGTTTGAATTTGTACGAGTTCCGTTTGGGTCGCGGAATGCAGCACAGACATTCCAAAGGTTTATAGACCAGGTCTTGTGCGATTTGCCATTCGTCTGCGCATATATTGACGATGTCCTCATTGCTAGCAGAAATATGCAGGAACACATCGACCATGTGCGTCAAGTATTTAAACGCTTGAAACAGTATGGAGTCGTTTTGAACTCATCAAAGTGTGCTTTCGGTCAATCCGAAGTTATATTTTTGGGACACCATATTTCAGAGAGGGGAATTTCCCCAGCGCCGGAGACAGTCAAGTCTATCCGGGATTTCCCTATTCCTGTTACAATGAGACAGTTACGTCAATTTTTAGGGCTGGTAAATTTTTACCGTAGGTTCCTCCCTCACTGTGCCCAAGTACTTTTACCATTGACAGGGATGTTGACAAATGTGAAGAACTGTGACATTACATTTTCGGAAGATGCAGTAACGGCATTCAACAAGGTGAAGGCCATGTTAGAAGACACCGTCAAATTATCCCACATTCAACCAGACTATGAACTGTGTCTGGCAGTGGATGCATCTGCAACTGGAATTGGAGCTGTCCTGCAGCAGAAATGCGACAGTGATTGGAGACCCATTTCTTTTTTCTCCAGGAAATTGACAGACACAGAAACACGCTACAGCACATTTTCCAGAGAATTGTTAGCCTCATTCTCTGCAGTGCGACATTTTCGTCAACTCCTGGAAGGTCAGCAGTTCTACATACACACAGACCACAAGCCTCTGTTGGGCGCCTTGCAGTTTTCCTCGGATAAATATTCCCCTCGTGAGATTCGACAGATGGACTACATCCTCCAGTTCACATCGGATGTCAGGCATATCAAGGGAGCAGTCAACATCCCAGCAGATACTTTGTCACGTAGGATAAATACAGTCACGTTGGCTCCCTCCATCGATGTCAACAATTTAGGGGAAGAACAAGAAAAGGATGAGCAGCTGAAAAACCTACTGCAGAATAATGCGACATCATTGCAACTGGTGAAAATTACCCATCCTAACAGCAACAAGAAAATAGTATGTGACATCAGCACAAACAGACTGCGCCCATATGTCCCAATGAATTGTCCGAATAATGTAAATATTGTAAATACTACCTCATCTCAGAAATATAGACAAATAGAATGATCTATTATTAAACGTCGTACAAATGGCAACAAAGATGAGGATAATAGTCCTAATAATGTAAATACTGCAAATATTACCTCATCTCAGAAATATAGACAAATAAAATGATCTATTATTAAACGTCGTACAAATGGCAACAAAGATGAGGACAATAGTCCTAATAATGTAAATACTGCAAATATTACCTCATCTCAGAAATATAGACAAATAAAATGATCTATTATTAAACGTCGTACAAATGGCAACAAAGATGAGGACAATAGTCCTAATAATGTAAATACTGCAAATATTACCTCATCTCAGAAATATAGACAAATAAAATGATCTGTTATTAAACGTCGTACAAATGGCAACAAAGATGAGGACAATAGTCCGAATAATGTAAATACTGTAAATACTCCCTCATCTCAGAAATATAGACAAATAGAATGATCTATTATTAAACGTCGTACAAATGGCAACAAAGATGAGGACAATAGTTCGAATAATGTAAATACTGCAAATATTACCTCATCTCAGAAATATAGACAAATAGAATGATCTGTTATTAAACGTCGTACAAATGGCAACAAAGATGAGGACAATAGTTCGAATAATGTAAATACTGCAAATATTACCTCATCTCAGAAATATAGACAAATAGAATGATCTATTATTAAACGTCGTACAAATGGCAACAAAGATGAGGACAATAGTTCGAATAATGTAAATACTGCAAATATTACCTCATCTCAGAAATATAGACAAATAGAATGATCTATTATTAGACGTCGTACAAATGGCAACAAAGATGAGGACAATAGTTCGAATAATGTAAATACTGCAAATATTACCTCATATCAGAAATATAGACAAATAGAATGATCTATTATTAGACGTCGTACAAATGGCAACAAAGATGAGGACAATAGTTCGAATAATGTAAATACTGCAAATATTACCTCATATCAGAAATATAGACAAATAGAATGATCTGTTATTAAACGTCGTACAAATGGCAACAAAGATGAGGACAATAATTCGAATAATGTAAATACTGTAAATACTACCTCATCTCAGAAATATAGACAAATAGAATGATCTGTTATTAAACGTCGTACAAATGGCAACAAAGATGAGGACAATAGTTCGAATAATGTAAATACTGCAAATATTACCTCATCTCAGAAATATAGACAAATAGAATGATCTATTATTAGACGTCGTACAAATGGCAACAAAGATGAGGACAATAGTTCGAATAATGTAAATACTGCAAATATTACCTCATATCAGAAATATAGACAAATAGAATGATCTATTATTAAACGTCGTACAAATGGCAACAAAGATGAGGACAATAGTCCTAATAATGTAAATACTGCAAATATTACCTCATCTCAGAAATATAGAAAATAAAATGATCTATTATTAAACGTCATACAAATGGCAACAAAGATGAGGACAATAGTCCTAATAATGTAAATACTGCAAATATTACCTCGTCTCAGAAATATAGACAAATAGAATGATCTATTATTAAACGTCGTACAAATGGCAACAAAGATGAGGACAATAGTCCTAATAATGTAATTACTGCAAATATTACCTCATCTCAGAAATATAGACAAATAAAATGATCTATTATTAAACGTCATACAAATGGCAACAAAGATGAGGACAATAGTTCGAATAATGTAAATACTGTAAATACTACCTCATCTCAGAAACATAGACAAATAGAATGATCTATTATTAAACGTCGTACAAATGGCAACAAAGAAGAGGACAATAATCCGAATAATGTAAATACTGTAAATACTACCTCATCTCAGAAATATAGACAAATAGAATGATCTATTATTAAACGTCGTACAAATGGCAACAAAGATGAGGACAATAGTTCGAATAATGTAAATACTGCAAATATTACCTCATCTGAGAAATATAGACAAATAGAATGATCTATTATTAAACGTCGTACAAATGGCAACAAAGATGAGGACAATAGTTCGAATAATGTAAATACTGCAAATATTACCTCATCTCAGAAATATAGACAAATAAAATGATCTATTATTAAACGTTGTACAAATGCTAACAAAGATGAGGACAATAGTCCGAATAATGTAAATACTGTAAATACTACCTCATCTCAGAAACATAGACAAATAGAATGATCTATTATTAAACGTCGTACAAATGGCAACAAAGAAGAGGACAATAATCCGAATAATGTAAATACTGTAAATACTACCTCATCTCAGAAATATAGACAAATAGAATGATCTATTATTAAACGTCGTACAAATGGCAACAAAGATGAGGACAATAGTCCTAATAATGTAAATACTGCAAATATTACCTCATCTCAGAAATATAGAAAATAAAATGATCTATTATTAAACGTCATACAAATGGCAACAAAGATGAGGACAATAGTCCTAATAATGTAAATACTGCAAATATTACCTCGTCTCAGAAATATAGACAAATAGAATGATCTATTATTAAACGTCGTACAAATGGCAACAAAGATGAGGACAATAGTCCTAATAATGTAATTACTGCAAATATTACCTCTCCTAAGAAATATAGACAAATAAAATGATCTATTATTAAACGTCATACAAATGGCAACAAAGATGAGGACAATAGTTCGAATAATGTAAATACTGTAAATACTACCTCATCTCAGAAACATAGACAAATAGAATGATCTATTATTAAACGTCGTACAAATGGCAACAAAGAAGAGGACAATAATCCGAATAATGTAAATACTGTAAATACTACCTCATCTCAGAAATATAGACAAATAGAATGATCTATTATTAAACGTCGTACAAATGGCAACAAAGATGAGGACAATAGTTCGAATAATGTAAATACTGCAAATATTGCCTCATCTCAGAAATATAGACAAATAGAATGATCTATTATTAAACGTCGTACAAATGGCAACAAAGATGAGGACAATAGTTCGAATAATGTAAATACTGCAAATATTACCTCATCTCAGAAATATAGACAAATAAAATGATCTATTATTAAACGTTGTACAAATGCTAACAAAGATGAGGACAATAGTCCGAATAATGTAAATACTGTAAATACTACCTCATCTCAGAAACATAGACAAATAGAATGATCTATTATTAAACGTCGTACAAATGGCAACAAAGAAGAGGACAATAATCCGAATAATGTAAATACTGTAAATACTACCTCATCTCAGAAATATAGACAAATAGAATGATCTATTATTAAACGTCGTACAAATGGCAACAAAGATGAGGACAATAGTTCGAATAATGTAAATACTGCAAGTAATACACTCATATCAGAAATATAGACAAATAGAATGATCTATTATTAGACGTCGTACAAATGGCAACAAAGATGAGGACAATAGTTCGAATAATGTAAATACTGCAAATATTACCTCATATCAGAAATATAGACAAATAGAATGATCTGTTATTAAACGTCGTACAAATGGCAACAAAGATGAGGACAATAATTCGAATAATGTAAATACTGTAAATACTACCTCATCTCAGAAATATAGACAAATAGAATGATCTGTTATTAAACGTCGTACAAATGGCAACAAAGATGAGGACAATAGTTCGAATAATGTAAATACTGCAAATATTACCTCATCTCAGAAATATAGACAAATAGAATGATCTATTATTAGACGTCGTACAAATGGCAACAAAGATGAGGACAATAGTTC
This sequence comes from Ascarosepion bandense, assembly GCA_037127315.1. Taxonomy (NCBI): domain Eukaryota; kingdom Metazoa; phylum Mollusca; class Cephalopoda; order Sepiida; family Sepiidae; genus Ascarosepion; species Ascarosepion bandense. The sequence goes on from JBBBDQ010001564.1 coordinate 36,203, forward strand.
GAATAATGTAAATACTGCAAATATTACCTCATATCAGAAATATAGACAAATAGAATGATCTATTATTAAACGTCGTACAAATGGCAACAAAGATGAGGACAATAGTCCTAATAATGTAAATACTGCAAATATTACACTCATCTCAGAAATATAGAAAATAAAATGATCTATTATTAAACGTCATACAAATGGCAACAAAGATGAGGACAATAGTCCTAATAATGTAAATACTGCAAATATTACCTCGTCTCAGAAATATAGACAAATAGAATGATCTATTATTAAACGTCGTACAAATGGCAACAAAGATGAGGACAATAGTCCTAATAATGTAATTACTGCAAATAATACCTCATCTCAGAAATATAGACAAATAAAATTATCTATTATTAAACGTCATACAAATGGCAACAAAGATGAGGACAATAGTTCGAATAATGTAAATACTGTAAATACTACCTCATCTCAGAAACATAGACAAATAGAATGATCTATTATTAAACGTCGTACAAATGGCAACAAAGAAGAGGACAATAATCCGAATAATGTAAATACTGTAAATACTACCTCATCTCAGAAATATAGACAAATAGAATGATCTATTATTAAACGTCGTACAAATGGCAACAAAGATGAGGACAATAGTTCGAATAATGTAAATACTGCAAATATTACCTCATCTCAGAAATATAGACAAATAGAATGATCTATTATTAAACGTCGTACAAATGGCAACAAAGATGAGGACAATAGTTCGAATAATGTAAATACTGCAAATATTACCTCATCTCAGAAATATAGACAAATAAAATGATCTATTATTAAACGTTGTACAAATGCTAACAAAGATGAGGACAATAGTCCGAATAATGTAAATACTGTAAATACTACCTCATCTCAGAAACATAGACAAATAGAATGATCTATTATTAAACGTCGTACAAATGGCAACAAAGAAGAGGACAATAATCCGAATAATGTAAATACTGTAAATACTACCTCATCTCAGAAATATAGACAAATAGAATGATCTATTATTAAACGTCGTACAAATGGCAACAAAGATGAGGACAATAGTCCTAATAATGTTAAATACTGCAAATATTACCTCATCTCAGAAATATAGAAAATAAAATGATCTATTATTAAACGTCATACAAATGGCAACAAAGATGAGGACAATAGTCCTAATAATGTAAATACTGCAAATATTACCTCGTCTCAGAAATATAGACAAATAGAATGATCTATTATTAAACGTCGTACAAATGGCAACAAAGATGAGGACAATAGTCCTAATAATGTAATTACTGCAAATATTACCTCATCTCAGAAATATAGACAAATAAAATGATCTATTATTAAACGTCATACAAATGGCAACAAAGATGAGGACAATAGTTCGAATAATGTAAATACTGTAAATACTACCTCATCTCAGAAACATAGACAAATAGAATGATCTATTATTAAACGTCGTACAAATGGCAACAAAGAAGAGGACAATAATCCGAATAATGTAAATACTGTAAATACTACCTCATCTCAGAAATATAGACAAATAGAATGATCTATTATTAAACGTCGTACAAATGGCAACAAAGATGAGGACAATAGTTCGAATAATGTAAATACTGCAAATATTACCTCATCTCAGAAATATAGACAAATAGAATGATCTATTATTAAACGTCGTACAAATGGCAACAAAGATGAGGACAATAGTTCGAATAATGTAAATACTGCAAATATTACCTCATCTCAGAAATATAGACAAATAAAATGATCTATTATTAAACGTTGTACAAATGCTAACAAAGATGAGGACAATAGTCCGAATAATGTAAATACTGTAAATACTACCTCATCTCAGAAACATAGACAAATAGAATGATCTATTATTAAACGTCGTACAAATGGCAACAAAGAAGAGGACAATAATCCGAATAATGTAAATACTGTAAATACTACCTCATCTCAGAAATATAGACAAATAGAATGATCTATTATTAAACGTCGTACAAATGGCAACAAAGATGAGGACAATAGTTCGAATAATGTAAATAGTGTAAATACTACCTCATCTCAGAAATATAGACAAATAGAATGATCTATTATTAAACGTCGTACAAATGGCAACAAAGATGAGGACAATAGTTCGAATAATGTAAATACTGCAAATATTACCTCATCTCAGAAATATAGACAAATAGAATGATCTATAATTAAACGTCGTACAAATGGCAACAAAGATGAGGACAATAGTTCGAATAATGTAAATACTGCAAATATTACCTCATCTCAGAAATATAGACAAATAGAATGATCTATTATTAAACGTTGTACAAATGGCAACAAAGATGAGGACAATAGTTCGAATAATGTAAATACTGCAAATATTACCTCATCTCAGAAATATAGAAAATGCTCTTAGCGTCTTCGAGTTTCTATAATTTCGTCATGTTTTCTTGAGTCAACATTTTCTATTTATTTAAATGACAGAGAAATGAATTTTTTTTTTTATTTTGTAAAATAAAATAAAACATCCCGAATATTTAAAGAATATACTGTGTTTGGATTCATTTTGGGAACTGAATGAAAAAAATAATTTAAACTGGTTGATTTTGCTGCGTTTACTAATGGCTTTTTCCGTTTGCTGATAGTATCAGGTGCGTGGACACTCAATTATCCAGAGAAAATACGACCCCACACCCTTCAGTTTTGGTTAATTGATTCTACGGCATATAAAGGGAAGAGATGCAAAGTCCATGGGCAGAGCAAGAATGTATTCGGAAATAATTCTGGTGTTTAGTGATTTGGTCGAATTTGGAAAATGGGACAGTCTGACCATCTACAACACACATACACACATACACGCTCACACATACACAAACACAAACACGCTCGCGACACACACAATCCTTCCTTATACTTGCTTTCCTGGTGGCTACAACCTCCAGGAATTTAAATGCAATGTCAATTCCCATCACTATCTATTTCACCCCAGTTCTTTCTGCATCACCCCGTGTATCTTGTTCTCTTCCTTTCTCTCTACCTTCATAACTGTCGTCACTCCTGTGTTCACATCCTTCTCTTGCCCTTTCTGTCACCTATTGTAGCTGGTTTGTCTTTCTTTTCACTCTTCCCCTATCTAAAACTTTAACTCATTATGTAGTTGCCTGCGAATCAGTGGCTGTACCGCCTTTGCTTGGGGTGAAGCGATTAGAATATATATATATATATATATATATATATATATATATATATATATATATATATATACTGTTAAATATAAGAGACAATGAATGTCCATTATGTTTAATCATCAGCCGTTCTAAACGTCGTATTTTGGCTTTAATTTCAGTTGAAAATAAATTTGGATAATCTTTTATTAATTTGCTTCTAAGCTTTCGGCTCACATGGGCCATCTTCAGAGAGGTTATTAAGACAGTAACACAATAACATCCACCATCACCGACGATTTTATTTTGTGTTGACATAAAACTCCGCTTGACAACGACAATAGTTACCGAAAATAACAAACGCAGTTCGCAAATTTGCAATGCGGTTTTATGACGTCACACCGCCTGATAGTGCGAAATGACCAAAGAACCATGTAGTCAAATGCAATGTAATGTGTCATGACCGGATTTAGAACAGCTCATGATTAAACATAATAGACATTCATTGTCTCTTATATCTCAGTATATGTTTAGAAAATTATTTGCTGCCTCGATACACTATATATATATATATATATATATATATATTATAAGTTATAGCTTAGAACATGTACAAATTATAATTTACTACAAAAGTGTACATATTGTTTCGACATCGAAAAACAATGTCTCATCATGTAGTTAATAATGATCGTACCAAACGTTATTTTTGAAAAAGAAAATTAAAAACTCTCATTTCTCCTTTATTTTTGGAAAATTGCACAAGGTAATGAGGATAGAAAAGAAGGGAAAACAAAAACGGAAATCGAAAAAAGTGGGGGGTTAAACAAAAAGGAAATAGAGATACATAGGAAATAAAAGAGCGTCGGAAGACAGAAGAGAAAGAAAGAGCTAAGAGGAAAGAGCAGATGGTAACGGCTCAGAGAGAAATAAACTCAAAATTTGGTAGGAGGGGAAATATAGACAGATACACATAAGGGTCACGTGACGTCCGGTCCGAACCAAAAGAAAGAATATTCATTGCTCTATTTCTATATTGGGCACTGTTTTAAATTAATGTTTTCAACGTTGTTAATACTTTCTTCGGGCTTTATTCACTTATATATATATATATATAGATATATAGCTACTCTATCATCTAAGGCATCGTTCATTTAGCAATGAATTAGAACATTCTCAGCTATTAGGCGTGTATAATGATAAAATACACGCTAAAAAGTATGCCTCCTTCTACTGAGCGCCCATTGCTCAGAGGTAGAATCGCCGACTGACGCCTATGCGGTTGGATTTCAATCCTGGGTTAAAAAGCAATCGGAGTCTAACCGTACAGATGAGCTGTGATACAGCGAAACAGATCTGTCTGTGGATGACTATATATATATATAAATATATATATATATATAGAGAGAGAGATAAAGATAAACATTTTTATATATCAAGAACAATATTGGGGAAAATATCTGACAAAGTGGGAAACGTTTCTTTCGACGCGTTCATGGCGATGCGACTGCACATGCGCACAGGCGATGGATGATTGGAATTTTCAACTTTTATTTTATTTTTAATTTGTTTTCTTATATAGGCGATTAATTTTAGATTTTATTTCTTTTCATCACTTTTGAAATTGACATTTAACGGTATGAATTAAAAGAGTAACACTCTGAAATGAAATTCACTTGTCTACAAGAACGTTAATTAGAAATCTGAAAGGGTGAATCGTACCTTCATGATTTAGTATCATAATATTACCAAACTTTTGTCTATAAAGCGGACTCTGTTATTCCTGTAAATAAGTTGAATTATTTGCCGGTTCAAATGAATAATTTCAAGAATTTTCACAATTTCTGGCTTATTTTTGTGGATTGATCATGTTAGATGCTCATCATTTACAACAGACACTCAGGTCGATAGGAAACGGACATAATTTTCTTTTAAATAATTCTATTAAATATTTATGAATCTTTTTTTTAATCCTTGCCTTCGCTTTTTTATCCATTTTGACTACTGACATTGCATTCAAGTTCACTCAGGTCTTCTTTTCAGCAATCATTTATATTTAACGTTTTTAATTGTTGTGCAGGTAATTCAATCCTCTCTTTTGACACATGTTTCACTCAGGTGTAACATTGTTTCTGTGTCGAATTACATTCTTCAATATCTGTGTATATGGGAATGTAAAATTTTTATTTTACTTTATTTTGCTTTTAATTTATTTTCTTATCTAGACGATTTAATTAAGATTAATTTAATTAAGATTCTTTTTATTTTCATCACATTTATTATTTGATGTCCCACACTGTGTTACTAGACGTTCTGCCAGGTATGGTGATTTCTTAACAGATCCAGTGCTGAAACATACTGTAGACGACCTTGCAATCAAGGTGTTCTCTAAACGATCGCCTGTAATAATTGTGACAAAAATATATTGAAGAAGTCTCAAGCAATCTAAATAAAAAGATCATATGAATACAAAAGAGACATTTTACAAAACAATAATGAGACTGGCTACATTTTTCAAATAAAAATTGCTCCTCTGAATAAATGAGAAAACAATTCACTATGACAAAAATATGTGTATTAAATTCGTTTTCTTCAATTCAACTTTGTTTTTCTGTTATTTTCGTCATGATCTTTAAAACAATTAATAATATTGATGAAAATATCAGGTACGGCAGAGATGGAATGAGTACATCAAAAAGACTTTTCCATGAAAAGAAAAAATCACGAAGGCGAGAAAATATATAAATCATGGAAGAATCCCTTGTATTAAAAACTCAAATAAGGTCAGCATTGGACGACATGAAGTGGAATAGAGAAGAAGTGCCTCAGAGGATTTAGTGATTGATGAGGTTACCAAAATGAGACATATCAATATAGATAGATAGATGGGTACAAAGATAGAAAGATAGATATGAACAGAAGGAGATAGATAGATAGATAGATAGATAGATAGATAGATAGATAGATAGATAGATAGATAGATAATGAACAGACTGGGATAGATAGATAGATAGATAGATAGATAGATAGATAGATAGATAGATAGATAGATAGATATAAACAGTTCAGATTGATCGATATGAACAGACTGCGAAAGATAGATAGATAGATAGATAGATAGATAGATAGATAGATAGATAGATAATGAACAGGCTGCAATAGATAGATAGATAGATAGATAGATAGATAGATAGATAGATAGATAGATAATGAACAGGCTGCAATAGATAGATAGATAGATAGATAGATAGATAGATAGATAGATAGATAGATAGATAGATAGATAGAAGAGAGAGATAGATAGATAGATAGATAGATAGATAGATAGATAGATAGATAGATAATGAACAGACTGCGATAGATAGATAGATAGATAGATAGATAGATAGATAGATAGATAGATATGATAGATGATGAGAGATTAGATAGATAGATAGATAGATAGATAGATAGATAGATAGATAGATAGATAGATAATGAACAGACTGCGATAGATAGATAGATAGATAGATAGATAGATAGATAGATAGATAGATAGAACAGGCTGCAATAGATAGATAGATAGATAGATAGATAGATAGATAGATAGATAGATAGATAGATAGAACATACATAGATAGATAGATAGATAGATAGATAGATAGATAGATAGATAGATAGATAGATAGATAGATAGATATGAACAGACTGAAATAGATAGATAGATAGATAGCAGGTGAGGTAGATCATAACCGGATCAAAATCTATTTCATCTCAATCAGCTAAACAGGCGCATCAAATCAATTCTTTCTTGGCGCAATCGATCTGTGAGGAGAGTTTCCCTTACTCATCAAACCCGCAAGAGATTTTCACATTTCATTTCAGATATGACATTGCAAGAAGCATCCCCAAAGCTGCGCATGCGTATTCGATTTCTGCTTTTGCTCAATGAAATAAATCTCAATATATCTGAATAATTCTCCGTGGCTGCAGTAGATATATTATCGATCAATGGCCAATAGTTTCCCAGATGTTGTAAGGGAGAAAAACGGATGAGATATTTCCTGTAATTATAAGAGGGAAGTGAAATGATGTGAAGGCTTTTGAAAACTTTTTTTTTTAACTACGAAGTAAAATTGGATAGCGAATAGCAAAAGAAAAAAAAATAGAAAAAAGAAAAAAAAAGAAACAGATTGCCTATCAGTTTATCATGTATTCGATATAAAACGCATTTTTTTACGCCAGCCAAATTAAAATCGACCGGTTGCGCAAATTGCATCGTTATATCTTCAGAACTTTACCAGAAATGGAATTGAAATTTCACGGTATAAATTAAAAGAGTAACTCTCAGATGGAATGGAATCTTGTCTACAAGAACGTTAATTAGAAATCTGAAAGGGTGAATTGTGCCATTCCGATTTAGTATCATAATGTTACCGGAATTTTGTCTAAAAACGGACTCTATTATTCCTGTAAATAATTTGAATTATTAGCCGGTCCACATCAATAATTGCACGTATTTCTTTTCACTTTTTTTTTTGGGGGGGGGGGGGGGGCTTATTGTTGAGGATTTCTCATCTTAGATGCTCATTATTTACAACAGACACTCAAATTGATCGGAAAAGGACAGATATTAAAAAATAAGATTTTGGTGTTTAGGCATCTTTCTTTTAAATATTTATATATCATGTTTTTTTTATTTATTTGTTTTTAATTGTTTCCTTCGTTTTTGACTACTGACATTGTGTTTAGGTTCTCTCAGGTTTTTTTCAGCGATCATTTGCGTTTAATGTTTTTAATTGTTGTGCGGTTAATTCAATCGCGTCTTTTGACACATGTTTCACTCAGGTGTAACATTTCTTCTGTGTCGAATTACATTCTTCAATATCCGTATAAATGGAAATTTTCAATTTTTATTTTATTTTATTTTTAATTTGTTTTCTTATCTAGACGATTTAATTTAGATTTTATTTCTTTTCATCACTTTTAGAATTGACATTTCACGGTATGAATTAAAAGAGTAACACTCAAATTGAATTCACTTGTCTACAAGAACGTTAATTAGAAATCTGAAAGGGTGAATCGTACCTTCATGATTTAGTATCATAATATTACCAGACTTTTGTCTATAAAGCGGACTCTGTTATTCCTGTAAATAAGTTGAATTATTTGCCGGTTCAAATGAATAATTTCAAGAATTTTCACAATTTCTGGCTTATTTTTGTGGATTGGTCATAGATGCTCATCATTTAAAACAGACACTCAGGTCGATAGGAAACGGACATAATTTCCTTTTAAATAATTCTATTAAATATTTATGAATCTTTTTTTTAATCCTTGCCTTCGTTTTTTTATCCATTTTGACTACTCACATTGCATTCAAGTTCTCTCGGGTCTTCTTTTCAGCAATCATTTATATTTAACGTTTTTAATTGTTGTGCAGGTAATTCAATCCTCTCTTTTGACACATGTTTCACTCAGGTGTAACATTTCTTCTGTGTCGAATTACATTCTTCAATATCCGTATAAATGGAAATTTTCAATTTTTATTTTATTTTATTTTTAATTTGTTTTCTTATCTAGACGATTTAATTTAGATTTTATTTCTTTTCATCACTTTTAGAATTGACATTTCACGGTATGAATTAAAAGAATAATTCTAAAATTGAATGGAATCTTGTCTACAAGAACGTTAATTAGACATCTGAAGGGGTGAATCGTACATTTATGATTTAGTATCATAATATTACCAGACTTTTGTCTATAAAGCGGACTCTATTATTCCAGTAAATAATATGAATTATTTGCCGGTCCAAATGAATAATTTCAAGAATTTTTTTCACATTTTCTGGATTATTGTTGTGGATTGGTCATGTTAGATGCTCATCATTTACAACAGACACTCAGGTCGATAGGAAACGGACATAATTTTTAAAAAAAATATTTTGATGTTTTCGCATCTTTCTATTAAATATTTATGAATCTTTTTTTTAATTATGCCTTCTTTTTTTATCCGTTTCGACTACTGACATTGCATTCAAGTTCTCACAGTTCTGTGTTTAATATTTTTTAATTGTTATGCAGATAATTCAGTCCCGTCTTTTGACACATGTTTCACTCAGGTGTAACAATTACATTCTTCAATATCCGTATTTTCTCGAACAAGATCTTAATATTTGGTAATTCACGCATGGATAGCAGGCCACAACCAGTATCCTTAGGTATCATCATGCAGTTTTCATGTAATTCTTAAATACCCATCATTTCCCAGATTATTCTTGTCGCTTCTAAGTGGTTTCTTTTCTGCAACAATTCTACTGGAAAATCAATATTAGGTTTCTTTATGTTGTTATTAGTTTTCTATTCTGTCAGTCACTCTAATAAGGACACCTAACATTACTGGTATAATTGTGACTTATTTTTCAAGTTCCAAAGCCTTCGGCGGGTCATAATTGCTAACTTTCTCTTCCTTTTTCTTTCTTGTATCAATTACTTATTATTATTATTATTATTATTATTATTATTATTATTATTATTATTATTATGTCACCTGCTTTGGTCTCACTACCAACCAAGTCTGCGGGGAGACCTAAGGCAGGTCGTGGCGTGTTGTTATGGCTTCATTTCATGTTTTTCTATCTTCCCTATCATCCCCAGCATTACATAGATAAAGTTTTCCTTAGTGTGTGGGCTGTACTTAATAAGACAATTTTTTGTATATCTCTTAAGCTGGGGTTTCCAGGGATTCTTTCAATGTGTTGTTTTGTTCCATTTTTTATCATTCCAAGTGCACCTACTATCACTGGCACAACTCTTGTTTTCAATTTCCACATTTTTTCTATTTCAATTTCCAGGTCTTTATATTTTGACAGTTTTTCAAATTCCTTGATTGCTATGTTACAATCCGCTGGACAAGCCATATCAATTAATAGACAAGTTTTCTCCTTCTGGTTTTTAACAATAATGTCTGGCCTGTTTGCTTCAATTTTTCTGTCTGTGTAGATGGTGTAATCCCATAGAATGGTTACATCTTCTATTTCTGTAACCGGTGCTGGGTGATGTTCATACCAGTGTTTGTTTACAGCTTTTCCATAATGTTTGCACATTGCCCAATGTAAATATTGCCCAACTCTATCGTGGCGATTTTTATATTCGTTTGGGGCAAGCACAGAACAGCCTGAGATTAGGTGGTCTATTGTTTCTTGGTGTTTATCACAAAACCTGCATTTTGGATCCATATTATTATGCATAATATTTGCCTGAAAGTTTCTCGTGAAAAGACTTTGGTCTTGTGCTGCAAGTATAAATCCTTCAGTTTCAGACTTTAATCCAGATGCACGTAACCATCGATGAGTATTAACTTTGTCAACATTGGATTTATTGGCACGTACTGGATATTGGCCATGCAGAGGTTTGTCTTGCCAGCGCTGTTTCATCTTTTCAAGAGCTTTATCTTTGATTTTCATTTTCATATTTTTTGCCGCAATAGTTGGTTCTTGGCTTCTGTTTTGCTTTTCTACAGAATCTACTAACTGTAAATCTTGTTTGTATTTACTGCCTTCTTTTATTATTGAATATTTTTTCTTTCTTTCTTCATGTTGTCTTACTAATTGTAACATCCAATCCTTTGTTGTTTCTATGTATGTTAGTAAGCCAATAGTTGTTGTCTTGTATGACAATTCCAGCTGAATAAGACCTCTTCTACCTTCTTTACGGGGTATGTATAGACGATCTACATCAGCCTTTGGATGATGCATCTTATGCTTAGAAAGAAGCTTTCTTGTTTTAGCATCCATTCTCCTGATGTCGTTTAGAGTCCAGTTTAAGATGTTAAAACTATATTGGACAACTGGGATTGCAAGGCTATTAATGGCCATAACTCTGTTCTGTGAATTTAATTCAGTTTTTAATATCATTCGTAGCCTTCTATAGTACTCTTTACGCACTATTTCTTTCATTTTTTTATGGTGAATGTTTTCGCTCTCATTTACACCTAGGTATTTATAAGCTTCTTCTGGTTTCAATTCTTTTATTGTTACAGCAGGGTCTAGGCTAATTGAGGATGTTTCTTGTATTGATCCACGTAAAACTGTAGCTTTAGCACATTTATTCAAATTAAATTTCATTCCAATGTCTTCGCTGAAGCATTTTACAGTTTGCAGAAGACCTTCCAGTTCATTATCATTCTTAGCATATAACTTCAAGTCATCCATGTAAAATAGATGGCTTATTTTCTTTTGTCCTATTTTATAACCACATTCTGTCTTATTAAATTGACTGGTTAGTGCTATTAATGATATGCAGAATAATAAGGGAGATAAAGAATCACCTTGAAATATAACTCTTTTGATGTTTATTTCATCAGACTTATAGGTTTCATTTATATGATTGAGGTAAAGGGTTGTTTTCCATATAGACATGCACTGTTTGATGAAATTGATGATGACGGGCGATATCTTGTATATATTTAAAGACTTTAAAATCCAGTCATGTGGCACACTATCGAATGCCTTTCGATAGTCTATCCAGCCTGTACTAAGATTTTTCTTTGTACTGTAGCAGTTTTCCAGGATCATTTTGTTAATCAGCAATTGGTCTTTACAACCATAACAGCCACGTTTGCACCCTTTTTCTTCAAGCGGTAACATGTCATTTCTTTCTAAGAATAAATATGTCTGCTTTGTTAAAATAGATGTTAATAGTTTATATGTTGTCGGAAGACATGTAATTGGTCTGTAGTTTTTCGGATTTTTTGTGACACCATTCTTGGGTAGAAGAAATGTAATTCCTTTTGTCAACCATGCAGGAATTTTAGTGGGGTCGTCAACCATTTCTTGAAGTTCTTTGGCTAGTTTTTTATGTGATGCGCTTAAATAATATAGCCAAAAGTTAGGAATTTTATCTATGCCTGGGAATTTCCAATTGTGTGTTTTTTTTAGTGCATATTTAACATCATCTTCTGTAATTCCAGACCATGTCTGTTCGGGTTTATTTTTCATTCGTTCTGTCTCTTGCGTAATCCAATGTACTTCCTTGCTAAGTTCTTTAGGGCAAGCCCATATCTTTTCCCAGAACTGTGTGACTTCTTCCATTCTGGGGGGTGCTGTCACTTCAATTCTTTTTTTACCTATTTCCCTGTAAAATCTCTTTGTATCAGTCTGAAAAATCTTGTTTTCTCTGTAAAATCTTGCTCTTTTTTCATAGCGTCTTATTCTTTGAGCCTTCAGTTGGATTTTTTGCTTTATTTTTTCTTTATTTGATAAGACGTCATTTTCATTCTTGATGTTATATTTTTTTACGGCTCTTCTGCTTTTCCTTGTTCTTACATTTATTCGTCTACTCAGTTCATCCAATATTGATAATTCACTTCTAAGTTGTTCTATTTCTTTTTCTATTTTTCTTTTCCAAGGTGGAACTTCACGTCTACGAGACTGCCTTGTTTTTATTTTAATATTTAATTTTTTTGTTGCTGCTGTTGCTGATGCATATATTATTTCGTTAAGATTTGTATGAGGGTCTTCATCCAGTATTGATTTCAGTGCTGCATTGTACAGTTTAATAGTTCGGAGGTTTTGTTTTGTTGGTTGGAATTTTGGGAGCTGTTCACGTTCCTCCATTGTAATACTTTGTATTTGACTTAGATGGTTTTTTATTTCTATCTTGGCTTCCTGTATATTGTTCTTATTTTCCGTCAAATAATTATCTTCGATGTGTTCTGAACTCGTTTTATTTTTGTCTTTTAACTGACTCAGACTCAGATCACACCTTTCCAGCACTTTTAAACTTACATCATTATCTTCGCAGTGATTTGCGTGTTTCACGGTTTCTACATTATGACCTGTGATTTGTTTGATGTTATTACTTTTTATTTCTGGTTCCGGTTCCTTTTCATATTTTGTTGATTCGATTCTTCTTGTTACAATTCTTTTAATTTCATGAATTTCGGCCTCTGTTAGTCGGTTATTACGAATAATGTACCTACGTACATTGGCCAATTTATTTTCGTCAATATACTTTCTATTTGCTTGACCAACTTTTTCACGCCAAATGTCATATGTTTGGCGAGTCATGTTTTTTTGAGGTTTGAGTAACGCTTCATGAAATGCAGTCATAACGACTTTGTACTCCTCACGAGACCATTTTATTTTTTCTTTCTTTAAATATACGGTTGTAGATCTAGCTGGTGAATTTTCAGGACCATCATTAGGATTATCCTGGTTGTGGGGACCTGAAGATACATTCTTTGTGTAGGAGTTTGTTCCTATGGCAGATTTTTCGACCTCAGGTAGGTTCCCTCCTGAAGGACGGGCTCCCTATTTATCCACTGGAAGAGTCATACTGGACTTTTTATTTCTATTTGTATTTTTCATGTTTTTCCCACGAGTGACGCACGGGTCCAAAAGTCCACCCAAAGTTGCCCGGCACGTTGGGTAACGGTCTTTTACAAACAGGGTCCCGAAGCCTGTAGGGAATCGTTTGTGACCTCATAACGCAGTAGCCATTCACTCCTCGGCACGATTAACACCTTGAGTTGCGGGTTGTTGTTCGGAGTTTTCCTTCTCCTAAATGGGCTGCCAAGCAACAACTGACATATACGCGATTGGAATTCAAGGAGAAAGACGCTGGTTAAAAAAAACTTTGGCCTAGCAACGGCTCAACGAAACAACACAACAATACTAGAGTATTTTGTTTAAAAAAAAAAAAAAAAAAATTTGTTATTATTATTATTATTATTATTATTATGTCATTTTTCATCATATTTCGATTTCTGCTTTGGTCTCACTACCAACCAAGTCTGCGGGGAGACCTAAGGCAGGTAGTGGCGTGTTGTTATGGCTCCATTTCATGTTTTTCTATCTTCCCTATCATCCTCAGCATTACATAGATAAAGTTTTCCTTAGTGTGTGGGCTGTACTTAATAAGACAATTTTTTGTATGTCTCTTAAGCTGGGGTTTCCAGGGATTCTTTCAATGTGTTGTTTTGTTCCATTTTTTATCATTCCAAGTGCACCTACTATCACTGGCACAACTCTTGTTTTCAATTTCCACATTTTTTCTATTTCAATTTCCAGGTCTTTATATTTTGACAGTTTTTCAAATTCCTTGATTGCTATGTTACAATCCGCTGGACAAGCCATATCAATTAATAGACAAGTTTTCTCCTTCTGGTTTTTAACAATAATGTCTGGCCTGTTTGCTTCAATTTTTCTGTCTGTGTAGATGGTGTAATCCCATAGAATGGTTACATCTTCTATTTCTGTAACCGGTGCTGGGTGATGTTCATACCAGTGTTTGTTTACAGCTTTTCCATAATGTTTGCACATTGCCCAATGTAAATATTGCCTAACTCTATCGTGGCGATTTTTATATTCGTTTGGGGCAAGCACAGAACAGCCTGAGATTAGGTGGTCTATTGTTTCTTGGTGTTTATCACAAAACCTGCATTTTGGATCCATATTATTATGCATAATATTTGCCTGAAAGTTTCTCGTGAAAAGACTTTGGTCTTGTGCTGCAAGTATAAATCCTTCAGTTTCAGACTTTAATCTAGATGCACGTAACCATCGATGAGCATTAACTTTGTCAACATTGGATTTATTGGCACGTACTGGATATTGGCCATGCAGAGGTTTGTCTTGCCAGCGCTGTTTCATCTTTTCAAGAGCTTTATATTTGGCGTTCATTTTCATATTTTTTGCAGCAATAGTTGGTTCTTGGCTTCTGTTTTGATTTTCTATAGAATCTACTAAATTTAAATCTTGTTTATATTTCCTGTATTCTTTTATTATTGAGTTTTTTTTTCTGTTTTCATGTTGTTTGACTAATTGTATCATCCAGTCTTTTGTTGGTAATTATTATTATTATTATTATTATTATTATTATTATTATTATTATTATTATTATTATTATGTCATTTTTCATTATAAATTTATTTTATAATAGGGATTCTTTCAATGTTTTGTTTTGTTCCATTTTTTATCATTCCAAGTGCACCTACTATCACTGGCACGATTCTTGTTTTCAATTTCCACATTTCTTTTTCTATTTCAATTTCCAGATATTTATATTTTGACTGTTTTTCGAATTCCTTGGTTGCTATGTTACAATATGCTGGACAAGCCATATCAATTTGAGTTCAATCTTCGATAGGCAATATAATCATCAAGCCTTAACTAAAAGATCTAACTGCAACAGTTCTTTAAAGTTTTTTTTAAATATTTTAAAAAATTTATAGATTATTATAATAACAAAAAAAATGAAAATAATTCTTTTAAAATTTCATTAGTTATCGAAATTTTTTTGGATTTACGTGAACGGGTAGTAACAGAGATATAAGATGTTTTTACCAAGATTTTTAAAAATAATAATAATTTCAAAAATAATTTCATTAATTTGTGAATGAGTGCTGAAAGTTTCATTAAAATCTAACAATTATTTGATTTTTGTGAGAATTTCCAAATCAATGTGTTTGTCAACGAAAAAAAGTGGGTGATGTAATTCTTACGTTTTCCTTTATAAACAGTCGTAGCGTTTTGGTTACACGCTAACTCAAATCAAAACAAGATTTTTTGCCAAAATTTGGAAAATGTTAGAAGCGATTACAAATTTTTTAAAAATAATTAAAAATTTCTTTGATCTTTCTTCTTAATAATAATATAAACATTTTGATGGAAAAAAGTTTGTTTTTATTAAGTTGGGTCCTTTTTTATTCATACTAAGCTGCTTTTTTGTGTGTGTTTGTTTTTTAGCAATATAATGGAGGTACCAAAATTGTGCGTTGTGGTGCAGTGGATATCGACTCGGAACGAGAAATCGGAATGCCGAGTTCGAATTTCACTTGAATTCTTTGCATTCACTTACGCACAAATACCCTTGATAAAGGTATTAATCCGTCTCTTCCCTCCAGTTATGGGTTAAATAAGAGTAAAAAGATTAGATAGAAGAGAGTGAAGAGAAAGACGAACCAGTTAGAAAGGAGCAAGAGAAGGATGGAAATACAGGTGTGATGACAGTTGCAAAGGTGGAGAGAAAGGAAAGCATCTACAGGGTGGTGTGGAAAGAACTAGAGTCAAGTGGTTAAGAGATGGGTATTGATATTGCATTTAAATTCCTGGAGGTTGTAGCCGTCAGGAAAGCTAGAATATGCAAGCGAGTTCCACAGGCGGGAAGTGCGAGAAAAGAAGTTGATGGAGTAGAATTGTCGTCTGCATTTGGTCGATCTAACTGTGAATGAGTGAGAGCCAGTTGCCAGCCTGGTTGCACGAGTAAACACCTGTTGCAGAGGCACCAGTGACTTTGTTGAGTGTGTTAGTTGTTATCCTGTTAGTCTTAAATAAAGAACCTTGTTTAAATAATATCACATTAACTTCATTGTTATTTCTTTAGACGTCCAGATGATGGCGGACATCTGGACGGAGCTGTCTGAGGTCGAGACAATTTATTACAGTACATTTGATATCATGGCTCTCCTTCGAGACTTTGCATAGCTGTCTGGCTTGATCTCTCCAAAAGGTTGCAGACCCCTGATATAGACGATGACAATATTTCCCGATCAGTCAGATTTACACCGTGATGACTGGCGTTCCCTTCTCTGGAGATTCAGTAATAATAACAGCGATGATTAGGATTGTATCGTGAACATTATTAACAACAACTTGTTATTTTGAAAGCAAAAATGAACGAAAGAACCTTAAGTCTTCTATCGAGAAAGAAGTAGACTGCTTGATTGAATTTATTTAACTGTATATAAACCTCTGAGCCGAAATCTAAAAATTTTGAACACAGTTTAATATAAAAATGTGTTGCTGGTATTTTTACAATAAAAATTTATTTTTATACAAACACTACCGGCCATAATTATTAGGCAGTCTCAGTGTATTTAAAAAAATGATGTATTTCATACTATATTTATTGCCAAGTGAATTTGTCATGAAAATAGAACTGTTCTTTTGTTAATACTGCACAATAACATGTGTATCAAATGAATTTATAAATATTTAATAATTACCTATATTGCAGTTTCATCAATGAAAGAATGAAGAAAATTTAGGTTGATTCGGACGAATTCATCTTTTCTTTCTTGCCTTGTAAAGTTTTGCAAAGTAATAATAACAAAAGAACTATTCTATTTTCATTTAGAATTATCCACTTGGCAATAAATACTAAAAATAGTATGAAATACATAATTTTTTTAAAACTGGGTTTGCCTAATAATTATGGCCGGTAGCGTACATAGATTTTTGGGTTGGTTGTGAGTTCTCTATTTCGCCATAGCCGGACAGTAACAGATGCTACCACCTATCAGGGTGGATCTGGAAAAAAACAGCAATTTAGAGGTGGTTCCACGCAAGGCCATCCTTAGGGCCCCCGCAGACCCAGACCCCACAATTACGGGGGGCCGCAACTTCCCTAGGAGCCGCAAGTTCCCTAGGAGCCGCAAGTTCCCTAGGGGCCGCAAGGTGCCTTTGTTCCGCAGATCTATTGTAATGAACAAAAATTAACAAAATAATTATTAGGATTAACTGGAAAATTATTATCATACATGTATGTTGAAATAGACATCTATCAAAACGTCTCGATTTCTCTCTCTCTCTCTCTCTCTCTCTCTCTCTATATATATATATATATATATATATATATATATATATGAAGAAAATTTAGGTTGATTCGGACGAATTCATCTTTTCTTTCTTGCCTTGTAAAGTTTTGCAAAGTAATAATAACAAATTACAAATAATAACAAATAACATTACGAACGTTATGCTGATTATATATATATATATATATATATATATATATATATATATATATATATATATATATATATATATATAATCAGGATAACATTCGTAATGTATACCTTCAAAACGTTATTTCCGCGATTTCTTCCGTTTTTCCTTGATCACAGAATATCTGCGTTCCGAGAGCATGTTTTTTTTAAGTTCCAATTATTGTGGGTTCATTATGTTCGGGGGGCGCAAGTTGCATTCTGCGGGCAAAGGGGCCGCAAGACACATTCTGTGGTGGGGGTAATGTTCCTAAGCACAGCACTGGTTCTACGCTCCTAAAATCGCGATCAGAGGCCTTGCTGCCGGACGTGGTTTATCGTCATACCCAGTACAAGAGAGAAACAAAAGAAATGAATGATATCTACAAAAAAAAAAAACAATAGCTACTCCATTGCTGATACTTATATCTCAAAATCAAACTTCTACGCTTGTATGGTAATAATGCTGAAAGGTTTTCGACCAAAACAATAAAGAATTCTAAAAGACATGCTGATTTTGATAAATTTATCGTGGCAATAAATGATCTAGCCATCTCGTATTTATTCTCCCAGATGAATCTTGTTTTCACTTTTCTGGAATGGAGGATCTATTTTCTTTTAGATTTGATTTTTATGGTTACTGATCTTTCTTCTTGATTTTGATGGACAATTCTATCAATAGAGATCAATGGAATATTCGGAATTCTTTCTTCTACTTCCTTCATTCTTCTGTAACCTTTAACAGAACAACAGAAAATCGTTCCTTCTTTTGGGAGGTAGCAGCTGCTTCCTTCTTATTGTAGAGGTCTTTAAACTTCAGATAAATGCATTTCATCGCCCGCTGTGAAAAATCATCCGATACGAAAAAACATCAAGTGTGCCAAAATAAATTGGAGTTCATTTCTTGTTTCTATACTGTAATTTAAGAGGTTTCTAAGATTTTGTAAGTGAAAATAATGTCAAAAGTCTATAATCGGAGCCATAATTCTTCTTCTTCTTCTTCTTCTTCTTCTTCTTCTTCTTCTTCTTCTTCGTGCCGTGTTCCTTCAGGACGTAGGCGACTATGACCTACCACATCTCTCTATCCTCTTCTCTTGCTCTGTCAGTTAAGTGCCATACGTGATACACGCTTGGGCGATCATGTCTCGAAAGAGACATGACTGACTGGGCAGAAGATTATCCCATCTGTAGAAGCACATTTTTGTTGCTTCAAGTTTTCCCTTCATTTTTGATGAGGCTGTCCAGCATTCGCTCCCATATTGAAGGACAGACATTACATAAAAATCTAATACTCATTTCTTTGTTTCCAGCAAAGTTTTCTCGTCTCTCAATACACTACTCAGCTTACTGACCATACCGATACGCCTTTGGATCTCAGTGTCACACTTTCCGTCAATTTGCATGCACAAAAATAAAAGTAAAAAAAATTGTAGATATTTTAAAACTTTTTGAAAGAAACCATTTTAATTGCAAAAAAAAAAAAGAACTTCTGAATATCGTTGCTGCAATAAGACCTTGCTATCCAAAAGTTTTTTCTAACGGGTATATCTGGAGATGTCTTAAAACCAGCTTCAGGAAAAATATATTTCCGAAAAGGTTCATGTTTTTCACCCCACCCCCAAACAATAGAGAAGAGTTGACTTCATCTTAAGCCTTTTCTCAGGAACAAGGAAACCAACATGCATCCGCACGAATTGAACATAGCTGTGGAAAAAATCAAATGTATTTGAAAATATATTAAGAAGAATAAACGACAAGTATAAATTTCAGCTTGTGATTTTGTGCATGGCCAGGATTCTAAACTGTAGTCAAAATAATTATGAGAAATTCGCTAAAAGTCTTACAGAATCAAATATCCAAAACCCGAGTCCTTAATCATAAATATAAAGTGGGGTGAATTTTAAACGGAATTTGTTACGCAAAATATGATAAATGAACAACTTACTCTAATATGTTAATCAGTAATGCACTAGGCATGTAAATAAATTAAAGTATATATATATATATATATATATATATATATATATATATATATATATATATATATGGTTGGATACCCATTTACTAGCACACACGTCTGTAACGAGCCAATCCCTACTGCAGACTGAAGCACTGATGTTTATTCAACTCTCACAGATCCCACCTATGGTTTATGGTGCAGCTAATAGCGAGTCGACTTTAGTTGCTTTTCTGGGAAAGAGGTCATCATCTGGAGTAACTAATGCTCAAAGCCTCGTTCAGGACGACTTGTAACTTCCACTTTCACTCACAGGACTTAGGTTCAACACGTGATACGCTTTTTAGACACTTTCCAACGGTGACACAGGCTTGAATCGTTCCACACCCAGGGCGATAATATCAAGAAGGTACCTCCCAATTCAAAGGTGAGATTTCAAGTCAGGTCTCATAACCAGACATCAAACTTTTTAACCCTTAGCCGCCACCTATATATATATATATATATATATATATATATATATATATATTACTTTGCAACAGTATTAGAACAAGAACTATTTTATCTTTTATGAGGCATCAAAATAAAGTTTAAAATCCCCTCTGTCCTAACACTTCTGCACATTACGGGTAGTTTGCAAAAGTATTAGGACAGGGGGGGATTTTCCTAAAAACTTCACTGAAATTCAAATACAGGCTGAAAAGCCAAGTAAATTGCTAATAAATATTATTTAAAAGTAGGTTTAAAAGAAATATATTAGAAAGAAGTTATATTTAATTTTCCTATTTTCTTGTAATTCTTAAGAACGTTGTTTTGTAAAGTTAATGTGATAATTAAATATAATACATTTAATTCAAGATTTTCACATATTGTAAACATGGGGTATAAAACGTTAATTCTCACCCTGCTGTTAAACCGCGCATTTAAAAAAAATCATTTTCCCTCCGCTTTTACACTTCAGAAAAAGTATGATTTATGTGACAATAATTACTTTAATTCTAAACAAATGAATAAAACGCTATTTCATGTTTATTTTTTTCATGTCATATTTTTGTTCCGGAATTCTTAGTTCTGTTTTAGTTTTTATTTCACTGGGTGTGTTTCAGTTAGTTAAAGGCTATACGTGATACACGCGTTAGGCGATCATGTCTCTTTCGAGACATGACGGACTGGGTAGAAGATTATCCTGCAGTAGGTTGCTATTGCTTTCTGCGGTATCAGTTTATTACAGCATAACAAGAGAAAACTGATCCCCCACTTTATGCCCAGTAGACGTTTTAATTGTTTTTAACTATTATATTCAGTCAGTTAAGTGTCATACGTGATACACACGTTGGGCGATCATGTCTCGAAAAAGACATAAACTGATAGGGTAGAAGATTATCCCGCAGTATGTTGCCATTGCTTTCTGTGTTAGACAGGTAACCAGCCAAGGCTATAGAACCCAATTTCTCCTACCATTTAACGCATAGCTGGATGGAGAAGAGATATATTATATTATATTATATTATAATATATTATATTAAGCATAAATAATATATTATATTATATTATATTAAGTATAAATAATATATTATATTATATTATATTAAGTATAAATAATATATTATATTATATTATATTAAATATAAATGATATATTGTATTATATTATATTATATTATATTAAGCATCAATAATATATTATATTATATTATATTAAGCATAAATAATATATTATATTATATTATATTATATTAAGCATAAATAATATATTATATTATATTAAGTATAAATAATATATTATATTATATTATATTAAGCATAAATAATATATTATATTATATTAAGTATAAATAATATATTATATTATATTAAGCATAAATTATGTATTATATTATATTAAGTATAAATAATATATTATATTATATTATATTAAGCATATATAATATATTATATTATATTAAGTATAATATATTATATTATATTAAGCATAAATATATTATATTATATTAAGTATAAATAATATATTATATTATATTATATTAAGCATAAATAATATATTATATTATATTACATTAAGTATAAATAATATATAATATTATATTATATTAAGCATAAATAATATATTATATTATATTAAGTTTAAATAATATATTATATTATATTAAGCATAAATAATATATTATATTAAGTATAAATAATTGCGAAAAGATTTGCCTTCAGAAGTGGTTATGCTGGTGAAAAAAATTAATGCTGTTTCGATTCATGTCGGGGGTCATCATCTTTCTAGGTAAGTTCAACTCGTAAAATTGATTCTCTTTAGCTTACTATTTCTTCTTTTCATATTTCAATTATTTCATTAATTGGCAGAACTTCGGATCGATCAGCTGCCACCTCTTTTACAATGGTGCATGAAATGCTATCTGCATTTCTATCTTTGAAACAATTATCTTCTTTAAATCGAGGAGCCGAGTTCGAATTCTAGTTGAATTCCTTGCATTCACTTACGCACAAATAGCCTTGGGAAAGTTATTAATGCGTCTATTCCCTCCAGTTATGGGTTAAATAATAGGACAGATTGGTTTCTATAGCCTTGGCTGGCAACCAGTCTACCGCAGAAAGCAATGGCAACCTACTGCAGGATAATCTTTTCCCAAGTCAGTCATGTCTCTTTCGTGACATGATCGCCCAACGCGTGTATCACGTATGGCACTTACCTGACTGACTGAAAATAATAGTTGGAAACATAATTAAAAACTTCTACTGGGCATAAAGTGGGGGATCGGTTTTCTATTGTTATGAAGTAATGAACTGATCCCCCAATTATTATAATTAATATAATAATGTAGTCAGTCATGTCTCTTTCGAGACATAATCGTTCAAGCGTGTATCCCGTATGGCACTTAACTGGCTGACTGAATATAATAGTTGGAAACATAATTAAAACGTCTACTGGGCATAAAATGGGAGATCGATTTTCTATTGTTATGAAGTAATAGACTGATCCCCCGCTAATTACTACTTATTAATATAATACATCTCTTCTCCCTCTAGTTATGGGTCAAATAACAGGACAGATTGGGTTCTATAGCCTTGGCTGGCAACTAGTCTACCGCAGAAAACAATGGCAACCTAATAAGGTGATAAGGTGAAATGAAAATTAAATGGTGAAAACGTTTTTTTTTTTGTTTTTGTTTTTTGTTTTTATGGTGATATGATGTTTAAGTGAATGTGGGCTTGGGATAGGAGAGGTAGCTTAGTTTAAGACAGGTTCCTTATTTATTTTGTCTGGGTACTTCTTATATTGGAATTTATGGTTTTTTAGGAAGGTAGACATTTTTGTTTATTTTACTGCTATCTATGTGTGATTGGAGTGGCGCCGCTGTTAATGAAAATGATGTATGTGAATGTGGGCTGGGATTTTAGAATGATTTAGTCGTCAGTTTTAGGCACAGAGATACTGCTTTGGGTTAGGAGAAGGGTGTGGGATAGCTTAGTTTTGGACAGGTCACTTTTTCGTTTAGTTTAGGTAATTCCTATATTGGGATATATGGTTTTTTAACGAAGTGTATATAGTTTTCATTTTACTACTATTTATAAGTGGATGGAATTGCTGTTAATGTTGTGTTGGATTTATTTTCTTTTATTTATACGTTATTTGTTCTTTTTATTTTTGTGTAGTAGTACTATGAATTTATAAACCATTGTAACAACCATTACAATATAATGCTCTACGTTTGTATCGAGCACTCTTTATGAAAGTAAATGCATGAACAGTTGGTAAAAAAACCTACGTGTTCTACAATTTTGTTGCAATACACTATATATACACGTCTTTTGAATAGGTGAAGAGGCTCATCCCTTGTTTCCTGTTTAGGATGTGGTTCCCGGCTTTCTTTCTTTTTTTTCTTTTTTTTTTTCTTTTTTCCAATCTTTCACTTTTTTTCTTTTCTCTTCTTTTTTTTCTTCTCAATTGGAGTAGATATATTTAACTATCGCCCGGTTCACACTCCACCCACGTCTTTTGAACAGGTGAAGAGGCTCATCCTTTGTTTCCAGTTTAGGATGTGGTTCCCGGCTTTCTATTTTCCAATCATTTTACTCTTAAATTGCCCCATGCGCATCAGTGGTGTCACCGCCTTGTTTGAGGTTGATATGATTAATATATATATATATATATATATATATATATATATATGTGTGTGTGTGTGTGTGTGTGTGTGTGTGCGCGCGCGCACGCGCGCACACACATGTTCAGGTTTCCGCTTCTTTGAAGTTTTTGAGCACGTACGGCCTTTTGGCGCTTTCAAAGAATCCTGGTGCATGTCACATGACAGGAAGTTGGGTTAAAGGTTCACCATGAATATGTCTTGCCGCTTTCTTTCCTCATATCTTTTCTCTCTCTTTTTATTCTCGTTTTCATGTTATTTTCCTTTTCTTTATTTCGTTCTAACTTTATTTTCGTTTTTGTTTTTTTAATTTACCTCATATTTTTCGTCATTTTGCTTTCGTATTTTCACGCCATTTTTTATCTCTTCGGCATCTGCATTATTTTTTAATACGTTTTACTTGACTTTCATATTTTTTTTGCTTTGTTTTTTTTTCTCTCTTCTTTCTTTCTTCTTTTCTTTCTAGTCCCTTCCATTTTCTGTTTTCTTTTTTTTTTCTTTTTCTTTTCAGTCAGTTAGTTAAGTGCCATACGTGATACACGCTTTGGGCGATCATGTCTCGAAAGAGACATCACTGTTTGGACAGGAGATTATCCCGCAGTAGGTTGCCATTACTTCCTGCGGTAGAATGGTTGCCAGCCAAGGCTATAGAACCCAATCCGTTCGGCCATTTAACTCATAGCTAGAGCGAGAAAAGATAGATTATATTACATTATTATAGTAAGTATAATTAGTGGGGGATCAGTTTATTACTTCATACCAATGGCAAACCGATCCCCCACTTTATGCCCAGTAGAAGTTTTCAATTATGTTTCCAACTATTATATTCAGTCAGTTAAGTGCCATGACTGACTGGGGAGAAGATTATCGCGCAGTAAGTTGCCATTGCTTTCTGCGGTAGACTGGTTGCCAGCCAAAACAACAGAACCCAATCTGTCCTATTATTTAACCCATAGCTGGAGGGAGAAGAGATGTATTATATTATTAAGTAGTAATTAGATGGGGATCAGTTTATTAATTAACATACAATAGAAAACCGATCCCCCACTTTATGCCAGTAGAAGTTTTAATTATGTTTTTTAACTATTATATTCAGCCAGTCAGTTAAGTGCCATATATGATACACGCTTGAGCGATCATGTCTCGAAAGAGACATGACTGACTGGACAGAACATTATATTACTTTTTGCGGTAGACTGGTTGCCAGCCAAGGTTATAGAACCCAATCTGTCGTATTATTTAAGCTATTACTGGAGAGAAGAGAAGGAGTAATACCTTTCCCAATGAAATTTGTGCGTAAGTGAATGCAAGGAATTCAACTGGAATTCGAACTCGGCTACTCGATTTGTTTTAACGAGTCGTTATCTACTGTACTAGAACGGATATCCTTTTCTTTTCAAGTCGTCTTTATTCATTCTTTCTCCTACTTAGTTTTTTTTTTTATTTATTCTTCCTTACATACTCTTTCTTTCATTTCTTTCTTTCTGTTTCTCATTATTCGATTTATTCTTGATTTAATTTTTCTTTTCACTTTGTTTTCTTTATATTAATAATAATTTTTCTTTCATTCACAACTGATTCAATTTTTCCTTTGTTCTTTTTATCACTCTCTTCATCTTTGCCTCACGTTTCTTTTTCATTCTGCCTTTCCTTAAATTTTAATTCATCTTTTCTGTCTTTCGAAAATGGTCCTGAATATGACCGTAAACTGCATCTGGCAGCAAGGCCTCTGATTGGGAGGTTGTGAGAAGCATGGAACCACCTCTTAATTGCTGTTATTCCCAGGTCCACCCTGACCTAGAATGGTAGCATCTATTAGGGTCCCAGCAATGGGTAAATAGTTGACCTCCAAACCGGGGTCAAAATGCTATGAAAGTATTTACCAACAAAACTTTTTTGAATGAAAAATGTTACCAACAAAACATTCTGAATGAAAAATGTTACCAACAACAATTTTGAAAGAAAAGATGTTGCCAACAAAACGTTTTGAATGAAAAATTACTGTGATTTAAAATAGAAATACGTTTCCGGTCTTAAATGACCTTTTAGATGATGATAGGCCGTTAAACAGGAAAAACAAACTGTCTTTCGAAAAAGAAAACCTATAAAAATTGAGGGATTTCACCACAGACACAGAGGTTTTGTATTTGCACCAATTTATATATATATATATATATATATATATATATATATATACCAGCAGTATAGCCCGGCGTTGCTCGGGTGTAATGAAAACTCATCCATGGTCCTGGAGCTCAGACACTTTGGACGTTTTTACGAAAGACTAAAAAGCAATAGTTATTTCCAGTTAAAGCGAAACCGTAGACTGAAAGAAAAATGTATGGATGTAAGTCAAATTTTGCTTTCCTGGTATCGATATAAAATAAGTTTTTTTCGTCGTAAACTGAATTTTGAAGGCTAATTAAGTCCTCTGAGTAAATGGTATCATGGCTGAGACTAAGAACTACAATTATACCTACTTAGAGCCAAACCAGAAGCAAAAGCTAAAATAAAAGGGCTGAAAAAATACAGATATACAGGCAGATACCGTTTCTTATGCCTTTGTCTATGATATAATTTGATTAATATCGGACCACTCCTTCTATTGTCCGATTTTTTGAGTATCGATTTTCAATATTTATCAGGGTTACCTCGACAGAAAACCTAGCTAAGAACACTGGCAGAGGCTTATAGTACAACTGTGTAAATTTTCAAGAAAATCGGTTCAGCCGTTTCGGAGTCTATAGGTAACGGACAAACACAGACAAACACACAGACACACACACAGACACAGACACACACACACACACACAAACACAGACAAACACACAGACACACACACAGACAAAGTTCCATTTATAAATAAGTTTATATATATATATATATATATATATATATATATATATATATATATATATATATATATAAGAGAAAAATTAAGGCAGACACGTTATTTCATGGTAAAAAGGAAGTGTAGGCTGCTTTCAGATGAACCATTATCAGCTTCCGACGGAAGCTGATGATGTTTCGCCCTGAAATAGGCCTATACCTCCGATTCACCATGAAATAACGTGTCTGCCTTAATTTGTCTTATATTTGCTGTATATGTATTTATATACATATATACTTAGAGCTCTCTTAGAGAGTTATCCTACCACTGTGTGTACAGGATTCTCCTTTGGATTCTTCTATATCTACATCGCATAGTGATATATATATATATATATATATATATATATATATTGGTAATATGTGATATTGCAGTATGCTATAATGATAATAATAAAAATAATATATATATATATAATTAAATTTGTTTTTAATTAGAATTAATATATTTTCAATTGCGACACGGAAATTTCTCGTCATCAGGCAAAGTGAAATCATTGTTGTTCACAACAATGAAAATCATTTTCACAACAATGAACTAACATTTCATGATGATGAGGTAAAAACCTCGAAACGTCGAAATTTCTGTGTCGCAATGTAAACTATATTAATTTTAAATAAAAAAACAAATCTAATTATTTTATGCTCTACAATATTTGTTGTATTGAGTACTTTTATAAAAAAAAAAAGAAAAAAGAGTAAATGTCGGAGAACTCGGAATTATAAAACTGTTGGTTCTCTTCACCTGGATTTATATATATATATATGTGAGCCAACAAACCTACCAAGGTCTCACCTAAACGGATCTTCAGGGAACGTTGGCTGAAGATCCGTTTAGGTGAAACTTTGGTAGGTTTGTTGGCTCACTAGTTTAATTTACTTACTTAAGTATTGTGCACTTTTTTGTTATTGATTACTCGTCTCGGGTTTTTTCTTTGGGTTACGTACTGGCTTGGTCCAAATCGCTTTGGCTGATGTCCATGTGGTTAGCTCTTTCTTTTTTTGCAACCATTTTTTCGTTCTGCGTATATACGCTGAGGGTTTTTCGAAACGAGTATAGTGATAAGTTTGCATATATATATATATATATATATATATATATATGAAGATTAACGAAATGGTTATAAACAACCCACAATTTGAAATTATTTGCTTGAACATTATTTTTTATCAATACTCGTATTTAAAAAGATATTCTTTTACTGTGAAACCAATAAATTGTAAACGCCAATTCTACTCCATCAGCTTCTTCTCTCGTAGTTCCTGCCTGTGGTATTCCCTTCCGTTTACTTGCTTTCCCGACAACTACAATCTTCAAGAATTCAAATGTAAAGTCAATAGTCATCTACTATCTCACTAACTAGCTTCCTTTTCTCTCTCTCTCATGATTCTTTCTCCGTCCACTCCACTCTTAGCAGCATGGCCGTATCTGACTACCGGGCACACCGGGCACGGGTTCGGGCCGATCCGTGCAATCATAGTGAAAATCCGGGCAAGGAAAAATGTCTTCGTCAGCAATCAAGCTAAACAATTCACGAAGAAAGAAAGAGTGAAAGAAAAACATCCGAACGAACTCAGTAAAAATCTGTTTATTTATTAATTTTAGGACAAAAGATTGGTTATACTCAGAAAGTCCGAACCCGATTTCTTGCTTTCGTTCACGTTCTGTGCCTAATTTCCATTGGAATAGCCGAAAAAATCCGCAAAAATCATAGTTTCTGGAAACGGATGACACTGATGACGTCATCACATTTTCAACTAATAAATCCGAGCAATTTTCTCTGTGCCCGGTGATTTTTTTAGCATAAGCTACGGCCCTGCTTAGCAGTATTTTCATCCTCCTACTACCCTCTTCCTTTTACCCCCTGTAACCTGTCACTTGCCCTCAAAATAACTAACCTATGTAACTCCCTGCTCAACAGTGGCAGTAAAATATCTTGCTTGGGGCGACAGGATTATAAAAAAAAAAAAATGCGTACTTATTTTCTGAAACCTGCTGTAGCTCATAATAGTTCACTACCAACCAGCCAATTCCGGTGTGTCATGAGTTCGATCTTCACGGAAATTCAAACGATGCGACGTTGTGCTAGACAAAGTAACGCTACCGTACACGAAATAAAATGTCTAATATAAAATATAATAATCGCCAAACTTCGAGCCAGATTTTAAGCGTTCCGTTTCCTTTTGATGAATCCGATTGATGTTGACTTTCAAAGAGACAGATATTTTTTAATCCTCTTAACATGGATTCATCTCATGAAAAGGATGGAGGGAAGGTTCGCTTATTCCAACACTGATTCCGCCTCCCTCCATCACTCTCTTTCAATCTCTCTCTCTCTCTCTCTCTCTCTCTCTCTCTCTCTCTCTCTCTCTCTCTCATTCTTTCTCACACTTTCTCCCTAGCATTGCAAATTATATGCCAATCTCAAATATCACCTCGATCTTTACCGAAGGTCTTATTTGTCTATTAAATGTTCTATCAGCTACAAGCTTCATCTTGTCTCTCTCTCTCTCTCTCTCTCTCTCTCTCTCTCTCTCTCTCTCTCTATCTATCTATCTATCTATCTATCTATCGATTCTGTTTCTATCTATCTATCTATCTATCTATCTATCTATGTGATTCTGTTTCTATCTATCTATCTATCTATCTATCTATCTATCTATCTATCTATCTATCTATCTATGTGATTCTGTTTCTATCTATCTATCTATCTATCTATCTATCTATCTATGTGATTCTGTTTCTATCTATCTATCTATCTATCTATCTATCTATCTATCTATGTGATTCTGTTTCTATCTATCTATCTATCTATCTATCTATCTATCTATCTATGTGATTCTGTTTCTATCTATCTATCTATCTATCTATCTATCTATCTATCTATCTATCTATCTATGTGATTCTGTTTCTATCTATCTATCTATCTATCTATCTATCTATCTATGTGATTCTGTTTCTATCTATCTATCTATCTATCTATCTATCTATCTATCTATGTGATTCTGTTTCTATCTATCTATCTATCTATCTATCTATCTATCTATCTATCTATCTATCAATCTATGTATGCTTCTTTCTTTCTATCTATCTATCTATCTATCTATCTATCTATCTATCTATCTATCTATCTATCTATCTATTGATTCTGTTTCTATCTATCTGTCTGTCTTGATTCTTTCTTTCTTTCTTTCTTTCTATCTATCTATCTATCTATCTATCTATCTATCTATCTATCTCAGTATGTTCATATCTATCTATCTATCTATCTATCTATCTATCTATCTATCTATCTATGTGATTCTGCTTCTTTCTTTCTATCTATCTATCTATCTATCTATCTATCTATCTATCTATGTGATTCTGTTTCTATCTATCTATGTGATTCTTTCTTTCTTTCTTTCTTTCTATCTATCTATCTATCTATCTATCTATCTATGTGATTCTGTTTCTATCTATCTATCTATCTATCTATCTATCTATCTATCTATGTAATTCTGCTTCTTTCTTTCTTTCTATCTATCTATCTATCTATCTATCTCAATCTGTTCATAGCTATCTATCTATCTATCTATCTATCTATCTATCTATCTATCTATCTATCTCAGTATGTTCATATCTATCTATCTATCTATCTATCTATCTATCTATCTATGTGATTCTGCTTCTTTCTTTCTATCTATCTATCTATCTATCTATCTATCTATCTATCTATCTATCTATCTATCTATGTGATTCTGCTTCTTTCTTTCTTTCTATCTATCTATCTATCTATCTATCTATCTATCTATGTGATTCTGCTTCTATCTATCTATCTATCTATCTATCTCAATCTGTTCATAGCTATCTATCTATCTATCTATCAATCTATCTATCTATCTCAGTATGTTCATATCTATCTATCTATCTATCTCAGTATGTTCATATCTATCTATCTATCTATCTATCTATCTATCTATGTGATTCTACTTCTTTCTTTCTATCTATCTATCTATCTATCTATCTATCTATCTATCTATCTATCTATCTATCTATCTCAATCTGTTCGTTTCCGTCTATTTATCTATCTCAGTCTGTTCGTATCTATCTATCTATCTATCTATCTATCTATCTATCTATCTATCTATCTATCTATGTCTGAATGTGTGTATTCGAGTGTATGTGTGTATGTGTGTGAGTGTGTGCGTATTTTCTTGGCTCCAAGCGTAAATCATTCGTTATCAAAAGTTGTAGCAGCCTCATTTCCTCATTTCCTATTCTTTTCATGGGAACGATGTTCTACTCAGAGAGTTTCTTCCTAAGTACTTCTACCTTGTGTTACTGACTCCTGCGTGAATAATTCCCCGAACACTATAATCTCAACCTTCTCACGTCTAGAGTCAACCCCTCTCATTTTTTTGCGTCCTCCATTTTCTTCTATGTCAACACCCCCCCATTCAATAAATTTATTCTCTTCAGTGTATCTTTTGCTTAATATTGAGTAAAAGTTATTTAGAAAGAAGGGCGAGTTTTCAAAAATTCCTGTTTGCAACGTAAGTTCTGTTGTGTGTTGTGATGTTTAACGAGGCTAAATCTCTGCTTGTTTTTCGTCTGTTCCTATCAAACTGGTTCTGTTTATTCTCCAGCATTTCCCACATTGAATATTAATATCTTTTCTCTTTTCGGTGATACTTTTTCCTTTCAACCATTTGGGTTATTACAATATGGTCTTGTCATTTTTTTAAAAATCTTCTGTAATTGTATTTCATTTTGCTTTTTGAATATCTGCTTGTTTTAGAAAACAAAAGCCGCCCTTCCCTAAGTCGATGAGTGCAGCAGATGCGCACATTCTTTTTAACACTTTATTGAGTGAATTACCACGTTCTCAAAACAATCTTTATGGAATGAATTACCTCGTTCTTAAAATAATTTTTATGGAATGAATTACCTCGTTCTTAAAATAATCTTTATTGAGTGAATTACCTCGTTCTCAAAATAATCTTTATGGAATGAATTACCTCGTTCTTAAAATATTCTTTATTGAGAGAATTACCCCGTTCTCAAAATAACCTTTATTGAGTGAATTACCCCTTTCTCAAAATAACCTTTATTGCATGAATTACCCCGTTCTCAAAATAACCTTTATTGAATGAATTACCTTGTTCTCAAAATAATCATTAACTAGTGAATTACCTCGTTCCCAAAATAACCTTTATTGAGTGAAGTACCCCGTTCTTAAAATAATCTTTATTGAATGAATTACCCCGTTCTCAAAATAATCTTTATTCAATGAATTACCTCGTTCTCAAAATTATCTTTGTTGAGTGAATTACCTCGTTCCCAAAATAATCTTTATTGAATGAATTACCTCGTTCTCAAAAAGAAACTTTATTGAATGAATTACCTTGTTCTTAAAATAATCTTTCTTGAATGAATTACCTCGTTCTCAAAATAATCTTTATTGAATGAATTACCTTGTTCTTAAAATAATCTTTATTGAGTGAATTACCTCGTTCCCAAAATAATCTTTATTGAATGAATTGCCACGTTCTGAAAATAATTGAAGCAATAAAATGGAGAAAAAATACCGTTAAATGTTTTTATTTCAATGGCACTTCATTTGGACTCGTCAAAATATTCAGCAAACGATGTTTCACAAGGTTACATACTAATAAATTATGAAATCATTGTAATGACACTTTTTCAATTAACCAAAGAATTACTGAATACTTTCAAGTGACAGCGATGATGATGTTTGATGCTTGCAATAACATTTATTCCCGATTATAAAAATATTGCATTAACTCTCAAGTAAAGACCGCAGCTGCAACTAAACAAAATATGCATACATCATTAGACGTCCTCGAATTGCGACACAGCTCCAAGCTAACTTGGCGTGTCTGACTTGAAGCATCCAGTATTAAATATATGCTCATTCAAAATGGCTAAAGACGTGGCCGAAATTGCTTGAGACACTGGAAACTGTGGACATTTTTGAACTTTCTTACTCCAATCAAATGGAAAAATGCTGAAAAAACTAAATAAAAAAATATTTAAATTTTCCTTGTCTGCCATAAACAAAGAAACATGTTTAAAAGAAAGGTCGCTGTCCAAATATACATTAATATTCCATGCACATACATTTAAAAAAAATATTATCTATCGCTTTAATACACGTTACATACACTACCGGCCATAATTATTGGGCCACCCCAGTTTTTTTTAAAAGAATGATGTATTTCATACTATTTTTAATATTTATTGCCAAATAAAAATAGAATGGTTCTTTTGTCATTATTACTTTGCAAAATGTTACAAGGCAAATTGCGACAGTTTATCCCTCGCACCCTGTAGATTTGCTATATATATATATATATATATATATATATATATATATTATTTAAAATTATGGCCGGTAGTGTATATATATATATATATATATATATATACACTACCGGCCATAATTTTTAGGCCACCCCAATTTTAAAAGAAATAACGTATTTCATGATATTTTTAGAATTTGTTGCCAACTGAATAATTGTAAATGAAAACAGAATGGTTCTTTTGTTATTATTACTTTACAAAATTTTACCAGACAAGGAAGCAAAGATAAACTCGTCTGAATCACCCTAAATGTTATGGTGAAACGCATTTATTCCTCAGATAATGGACTCTTTCTCCTATATTAATAAGAGTTAACAGGAAGTTAACTCATGAAGTTCTTAGGAAGTTCATAGGAGTTCTTAGAAGTTCTAGAGAGTTCTTTAGAGTTCTATTAGAGTTGAGTAGAGCTAATAGGCAGTTGATATCAATCGGCATTTAGCCGAATGCTAAGGAGTCAGCTTACAGTGGAAGATTACCAAGTTCCTAATATTTAGGGTGCGTTAAGTCAATTAGCAACCAACATAGCACAATTATAACTTTCAGTGCGAAAACTACTCCACAACACTAAATTTTCTTCATTCTTTCATTGATGAAATTGCAATATAGGTATTATTAAATATTTATAAATTCATTTGATGCACATGTTATTGTGCAGCATTAACAAAAGAACCATTCTATTTTCATTTACAATTATTCACTTGGCAATAAATACTAAAAAATTGTATGAAATACATCATTTTTAAAAACACTGGGGTGGCCTTATAATTATGCACGGTAGTGTATATCTGACCAATAAAAACAAACCCCAAATCACAACATATCAATACACTGACTCTTTGTTACTTTTTCTTTCATTTATGTCTCGGGCTTTAATAAAAGAGAAACATGTTAGATTGATATTATTATTATTATTCACGTGCCGTGTCCCTTCAGGATGTAAACGATCATGGACTTCCGCTTGGCTTTCTCTTTTGTCGCTCTCAAAATTCATCCTACTGGTATCTCTCCCAAACACATCTCTGCCATCCATTTGCTCAGGCCTATCAAGTAGGTCTCACTCTGCTTTCCACTGTCTCACTTTCCCTCTATCCATCATGTGAGTACTAAATTCTCCAGGCCCTCTTTCCTCATTACGTGTACCAGGAACCTCACCTGTCTCTTCCTTATGAGTTTTCTCTTCGTTCCATCCTCTCCAACACCCCGTCGTTGCTCCCGTACTCAGTCAATGGTATCCTCAGCATCTTTCTGGAAAACCACATTTCTGCTGCCTCAAGCCTCTCCTTCATCCTTAAAGAGATCGTCCAACATTCACTGCCATATAGAAGAACAGACATCACATAGACATCCAACACCCACTTCTAAGTTTCCAATGAGATATTCAGATACGTTTCCTATTTGTTATATTTTTTCTTCTACAATATATATATATATATATATATATATATATATATATATATATATATATTGTAGAAGAAAAAATATAACAAATAGGAAACGTATCTGAATATCTCATTGCCTCGATACACTATATATATATATATATATATATATATATATAGTGTATCGAGGCAGTAGATAATTTTCTAAACATATACTGTTAAATATAAGAGACAATGAATGTCTATTATGTTTAATCATGAGCTGTTTTAAACGTCGTATTTTGGCTTTAATTTCAGTTGAAAATAAAGACAAAAATTCTCCAACATTTGGATAATTTTTTATTAATTTAGTTCTAAGCTTTTGGCTCACATGAGCCATCTTCAGAGAGGTTATTAAGACGGTAACACAATAACATCCACCATCACCGACGATTTTATTTTGTGTTGACATAAAACTCCGCTAGGCAACGGCAATAGTTACCAAAAATAACAAAAATGTTTATGTTGTCATTTCGTGCTATCACGCGGTGTGACGTCATAGAACCGCATTGAAAATTTGTGAACTGAGTTTGTATAGGAAAAACGACTAAAAAGTTGTAAGTTAAAAATATATTTTTTGACAGTATTTATTTATTTATATTATATATTTGATATTTCAGGCCTGCCTCGGCTTTTCATCAACCAGGACACACATTAGAAAACTGCAAATGTTTACTGATAGATTTCGATTTTAGTTCCACATACTCACGTAGAAAGAAAGAAAAATACTGTATTTAAAAATTAAATACATATAGGCTAGGGTCAAATAAGGACTTAGGTATTTTGAATCTTTATAAGTATTTCAATAGTTAAACACTTTTTAGATACACTTAAAAAATTATCTTTAAAACAACATTTGAAAGTATTATTACAGTTAGGTTTACGTTTAAAAATATTCAAGCTATTGCTTTTTACATCACCCGACGGACGCACCTAGTTTAAATTTTAAAATCATTTGTTTCTGGTGAAAGGCCGAGACTGCTTTGAAATATCAAATATATACAAATAAATAAAGACTGTCAAAAAAATACATTTTTGGGTTACAACTTTTTGGTAGTTGTTTTTTTTGGGGGGTTTTTTATTGTTGTTGTTGTTGCTGTTGTTGTTGTTGCTGTTGTTATTATTATTATTACTATTATTATTATTATTATTATGTCATTTGTCATCATATTTCTATTTCTGCTTTGGTCTCACTACCAACCAAGTCTGTGGGGAGACCTAAGGCAGGTCGTGGCGTGTTGTTATGACTCCATTTCCTGTTTTTCTATCTTCCCTATCATCCCCAGCATTACATAGATAAAGTTTTCCTTAGTGTGTGGGCTGTACTTAATAAGACAATTTGTTGTATATCTCTTAAGCTGGGGTTTCCAGGGATTCTTTCAATGTGTTGTTTTGTCCCATTTTTTATCATTCCAAGTGCACCTACTATCACTGGCACAACTCTTGTTTTCAATTTCCACATTTTTTCTATTTCAATTTCCAGGTCTTAATATTTTTACAGTTTTTCAAATTCCTTGATTGCTATGTTACAATCTGCTGGACAAGCCATATCAATTAATAGACAAGTTTTCTCCTTCTGGTTTTTAACAATAATGTCTGGCCTGTTTGCTTCAATTTTTCTGTCCGTGTAGATGGTGTAATCCCATAGAATGGTTACATCTTCTATTTCTGTAACCGGTGCTGGGTGATGTTCATACCAGTGTTTGTTTACAGATTTTCCATAATGTTTGCACATTGCCCAATGTAAATATTGCCCAACTCTATCGTGGCGATTTTTATATTCATTTGGAGCAAGCACAGAACAGCCTGAGATTAGGTGGTCTATTGTTTTTTGGTGTTTATCACAAAACCTGCATTTTGGATCCATATTATTATGCATAATATTTGCCTGAAAGTTTCTCGTGAAAAGAATTTGGTCTTGTGCTGTAAGAATAAAGCCTTCAGTTTCAGACTTTAATCCAGATGCACGTAACCATCGATGAGTATTAACTTTGTCAACATTGGATTTATTGGCACGTTCTGGATATTGGCCATGCAGTGGTTTGTCTTGCCAGCGTTGTTTCATCTTTTCAAGAGCTTTATCTTTGGCTTTCATTTTCATATTTTTGCCGCAATAGTTGGTTCTTGGCTTCTGTTTTGCTTTTCTACAGACTCTACTAACTGTAAAACTTGTTTGTATTTATTTATTTATTTATTTATTATTATTATTATTAGTAGTAGTAGTAGTAGTAGTAGTAGTAGTAGTAGTAGTAGTATTATAGCATAGCATACTGCAACTCAAAAGCTATCCACTGCTCGGTGTTCAATACACCATCATCAGCCAGATAATTTCACTGTCTGATGATGGGCTATTGAACACCGCAACTTAATAGCTTTTGAGTTGCAGTATGCTATAATAATAATAACTGGGTGAATTTGTGTCTTCTCGGAGTGTATTTCGTAGACGAATTAATCACCACTTGGATCTGTTCTCCCAGCTGCTTCTCGTAGAACCCGGAACACTGCTTCACTAGGGACTCCGTTTCCTGCGCACCGTAAGCAAAACGCTGTCTCCCGAACACCGGTGTAGCCTTTTCGAGCCTTCAACGGCACAGTGCCTCCGAAACAGAAGTAGGCTCTTTTTATGTGCTTTTTTGGTCTCGTAATTTCTAACTCTTGAAGAGCCTCGCTTTCACCAATGACGCATGCGCCGTGTCATTCCAAAAACTGCCTTGCATGAGCTCGCCTCGCGGTCTCATGACGTCTACGAACGCACGTGCAGACAAACCGCCTCCTCTTGCTTCGGCGAGGTAAGTCTCCACCACCACCACCTCCACCACCACCACCACAACAACAACAATAATAATATTAATAGTGGTGATGATGATGATGATGAGGAGGAGGAGGATGATGATGATGATGATGATGATGAAGAATGTGGAAATTGAAAACAAGAAAAAGTGGACAACTTCAAATCGTTTCATCTGTTTCCCCTTGCTGCTTAAAATAACAACCAGTATTCAAATTTATGATTGTTATTGAAACCGGACAATTTCGCTGGAAACAAAGAAGAGAGTCCTGAATTGCTATGTGATGTCGGTTCTTCAATACGGCAGTGAATGTTGGACAATATCATCAAAGATGAAGGAAAGACTTCAAGCAACTGAAATGTGGTTCTACAGAAGAATACTGGATATAAAGCGGGGGATCAATTCCATATTACAATTAATATATAAACTGACCCCTCACTTTGTGTTCACAGCAGTCTCTATACATTTATATTCCTGAGATCCAGAAGTACAAGGAGGCATTACAGACGTTGAGTAAAGTATTAAGAAACAAGACAATTTCGCTAGAAACAAAGAAGAGAGTACTGGATTGCTATGTGATGTCGATTCTTCAATATGACAGTGAATGTTGGATAATATCTTCAAAGATGAAGGAAAAACTTGAAGCAGCTAAAATGTGGTTCTACAGAAGGATGCTGCGAATATCATGGATCGAGCATGTGAGCAATAATGAGGTTTTAGAAAGGTATGAGACGAAAAGGAAATTAATACTGAGCATCAGGAAGAGAGAGCTGAGGTTCCTGGGACATGCAATGAGGAAGAAGGGCTTGGAGAACCTGATACTAACAGGGCAGACAGAGGGAAATAGAGACAGGGGAAAGGAACGGATAACATATTTGAAGGACCTAATCAGGTGGATGACGGAACGAAGATTGCATGGTTAACAGGAGAAGGGTGCTTAGAGACACCAGGGATAGGGAAACGTGGAAAGCCATGATCGCCCACGTCACGATGAGACAGGGCACATAGAAGAAGAAGAAGAAGAAGAAGAAGAATGCTTGGAAACGCATTTTCTTTACCAAAATTCCTCGAGTGCGCAGACCGACAGATGGGATACACCCAGTTTAATAAATAAAAATGGGGCGTCTGCTTCAAAACTTACATAAATATATAAATGTTTATTTTTGACATTTCTTGTCACATTTAATGAAAGAAATTTTCCTGTCCAAACTTTGTACAGTCACTTTTAATCCGACGATATTTCGTACGACTATAAAAGTTACTTTTGTTGGTACACATATGTGCGTTGACACCGTTTCTTTTATTTTCTTAGACAGTAAAATTAATATCAACAGGTCTAGATCTCTATTAGGAGTTCTCGATCTAGGCCGGCTGATATTCATTTTACGGTTTAAAAAGTAAGAAACAACAGTAACAACTCTTACACGTGTAACTAATAAAAAAGTTTTTACCATATGTATATATATATATATATATATATATATATATATATATATATATGCTAAAAACTTTTTTATTAGTTACACGTGTAAGAGTTGTCATTTTGTTTCTTACAAGATATATATATATTCTTGTCATTCTTGTTTCTTGTAAGATATATGTTTCTTATATATATATATATATATATATATATATATATATATATATATATATTCTATGTCTGTGACACGACTCTGAGTTTCATGCGTAATGCAATCATCAGGTGCATATTTCAAACTGACAGTTCAAAAGATTTCACTCGATGTTCATAGGAAATAAACCTTATATTTATTAATTTACGGCAATATATATATATATATATATATATATATATATATATATATGACCGGTATGAATACACATAAATTATTATTATTATTACCACCCATAATGATAATAGTTAAAAAATAAAACTGAAAAACGGACTAGCTAACCGGTTTCGTACCTCGCTCAACAGAGCTAAATCGATGTGAATAAATTATTGTTTAAGAAACAGAACAAGATGTAAGGGGGAAGGGGAAAAATGTCTAAATGGGAATGAGTCGAAGGTCAAATATATCTTCCTTCTGTTTACACAGAAAAGATATTAATGATTGAGTATAGATGGCCTCCCAACATTTTAAAGAGGTAATTTTAGTGGGGCGAACTTAAATGGAGAACGCGTCCACGCCATATTTATTGTGCAAATGAAGAAATTCGGCACATGTCTACAAGGGAAGGTGGAGAGTGGTCATCATTTGACTTAGACTATAACTTAGCTAGCCACAATCGTTAACCCTAGCACACTAAAATAATTCCTGAACCAAAATGCCGCATTCTTAGTGACAACACTTACTACAACCACCATAAAACCCCAGTGATTCTATGATGTCCGAACTATAACCTATATGTACAATTTTTGCTGAAGGCATAGGTAAAAATAACAACTTTTAAAAATATTCCCAATGAATATATACAATGAAAAATTGGAGCATATGCACAAAACAAAAGAAAAATGATGTTAGTATTAAAACCCGCAACATAGCTTAGATTGTGTTAGAAACTTCAGATAACTGGACGAATTTACGGCGTAACTTTTCAGATGTAACAATCATTCGATCCAAAACACGCACTCAGACACTCATACATCTAAACTTCTTCTTTTATGTGCCCTGTCCTTTCAGGACGTAGGCGATCATGGCTTTCCACGTCTCCCTATCCCTGGTGGCTCTTAGCACGCTTTCTCCTGTTACACTAGCCAAACCCCGTTCTGTCATCTACCTGATCAAGCCCATAAATCTAGAAAACAATTTTATAGAAACTAGCATGACCACAAAATGAGGGATCAGTTGATGTATTGATTATAATATAGATTTGATCCCCCACTTTATATCCACATTATAATTTCTTATAAACAGTTGGCATATATATTTTTCTATGTGCACTGTCCTTTCAGGACGTAGGCGATCATGGCTTCCCACGTCTCCCTATCTCTGGTGGCTCTTAGCACGCTTTCTTCTGTAACGTCTCTCAGCCCCCGTTCTGTCATCCACCTGTTCAGGCCCTTTAAATGTTATCCGCTGCTTTCCTCTGTCTCTTTTTCCCTCTATCTGGACTGTTAGTATCAGGTTCTCCAAGCCCTCCTTCCTCATTGCATGTCCCAGGAACTTCATTTGTCTCTTCCTGATGCTCAATATTGTTTTCCTTTTCGTTTCCAGCATTCCCAAAACCTCGTCATTGCTCACATGCTCAGTCCACGATATCCGCAGCATCCTTCTGTAGAACCACATTTTAGC
Organism: Ascarosepion bandense; assembly: GCA_037127315.1. Lineage (NCBI taxonomy): Eukaryota > Metazoa > Mollusca > Cephalopoda > Sepiida > Sepiidae > Ascarosepion > Ascarosepion bandense. The sequence continues at coordinate 76,952 of JBBBDQ010001564.1, forward strand.
TGCTTCAAGTTTTTCCTCGACATCAAAAACAAAAAAAAAAACGCACTCGAAAAAACACGTCATGCATCCGCCAGAGAACTGACATTCCTAGTCATCCAAATAGGGAAGGGATGGAGGTCAAACTAAAAAAATGGGTACAAAAAAGAGGGCCAATAAGCATTTATCCCTTAGATAAGTTCTCCTTCTATGTTCCCTGTCCCTTCATGACGTAGGTGATCATGGCTTTCCACGTTTTCCTATCCCTGGTGGCATTTAGCACACCTTCTCCTGTTACACCATGCAACCCCCGTTCCATCATCCACCTGATTAGGTCCTTCAAATATGTTATCCGCTGCTTTCCCTTGTCTCTTTTCCCTTATATCTGGCCTGTTAGTATCAGGTTCTCCAAGCCCTCCTTCCTCGTTGCATGTCCCAGGAACTTTAGTTGTCTCTTCCTTATACTCGATATTAATTTCCTTTTGGCTTCCATCCTTTCCAAAACCTCATCATTGCTCACATGGCCGACCCATGATATCTGCAACATCCTTCGGTACAACCACATTTCAGTTGCTTCAAGGTTTTCCTTCATCTTTGATGATATTGTCCAGCGTTCACTTTCACATTGAAGGATGGACAGCACGTAGCAATCCAGTACTCTCTTCTTTGTTTCTAGCGAAATTGTCCTGTTTCTTAATACCTTACTCAACTTCTGGAATGCTTCCTTCGCCATGCAAATTCGTCTTCGAATCTCTGTGTCGCATTTTCTGTCTTCTGTTATAACACTTCCCAACTATTTACATTTTTGTACCTGCTTGATTCTGGTATCCCCGACCTGTATTTGGCATTTTGGGTTGCCCTTTTTACTGATGACCATGCATTCGGTTTTCTTGCAGTTTATTTCTAGTCCTTTCTTGTTACTTTCTTCAGCTACCTTCTGTAGGCGGTCTTGTAGTTTCATTTCTGTGTCTGCTATCAGCACTGAATCATCTGCTTACCTTATGTTGTTTAAATTGTGGCCTCCAGTTAAGCTGTCTTGTTCAAAAAATAAAAACAAAATGTAGCCTAACCTATCTTACAGCCCATGTTCCCTCCAGAACACTCAAAATCTTGATGCCTAACCGACATCAAACATCCACACTAAATTTAGCGGCCAAATTATGGTTATTTATAAGGTGGTCAGCATGGAACCACCTTTTAACTATTGTTGTTCCCAGATCCACGCTGACCTGGAGTGGTAGCACCTGTTAGGGTCCCAGTTATGGGCAAATAGCTAACCCCCAAACTAAGGTAAAAAAACACTATGAAAGTATAAAAATAGACTTTTATGGAAATATATGCATAAAAGTAAACTTTTGAAGGAGATCTTTTTACCATAAGACTTTTTTGAAGGAAAAAATTATTGTCAGCAAAACATTTTTAATACAAAACTAGAAGACATTTTCACTTTTCTAAAATATAAAAAAAAAATTTCATTAAAATTTGATAAAATCAACCTTCTCACTATAACCGAACATTAAAAATGAATACCTTAAAACCTTACCTTTTTAGCATTAAATTACCCACAGAGGTTGATATGTCGTTAAACGGAACTCAAAATCGAACTTTTACAAAGTGGACTACTGAATCTTGATCTGCTCACCTCTGTTTTTATACCCGAAACCCAAACAACAATAATCTTTTGAAAGGATTTTGTCTCCGATTTTTGTTGCCATATAACGATATTTTAGCGAGTAGATGTGTTTCAGTTGCTGTTCTTTCTTTTATTAAAGAGAGAAATTAATAACAACCGGTCTAAATTGAGAAATTGGCAGTTGCCCATGCAGCACGTCTTCCCTTTTCACGCCTCCGATGTCCAAAATGCCGATAAAGCTTGGTGCCGGGGTCGACGGAAGAGAGGTATGAACGAAACATGACATCAGATTGTGTTAGGGACACAAGATTTGAATTCAGAGTTGTCCTCCTACTAGTCTGGTTCCCAATCATGTCTACAAAACCCAGACTTTTATAATATTTAACCATGGTTCAATATGAATTCAAAATTTTTTTCTACTCTTGAACTGATTGCCCCCCCCCCCCCCCGAGGCTATAATCTAGGCTGTTCTGTTGTTTACTCATAGCTCGGTGAGGATAGACGAATTCATACATTTCTCAAGCGCATTAGCACGTACATGATTATACATTAACCTCGATTAGAATTCGAACACGGCACTCCAATTCCCATATCCATGCAGCAATATATTACACTATCTGTAATAAAATATGAGGCATTATTTTTAGAGCTAATCTTGTGCATAAGAGAGGAATAGCCAGACAGGCATAATTTAATCTCAGATGGAGATAGTTCTGAGGCGTCCAACAGGGATCGAACATGCGTCAGTATTAATTGTCTGTTCGTCTAAACTGCTTATCTGTTATCCCGTAGTTCGGCGCCCCTTCGGTTTCATTTTGCACATGGCTATAACCTTGCGCAGCTCGTGAATCTCTTAATCACAGAAATAATAATCGGTTACGAGACGAACTTGCCAATCCTGTTCAGGGTGGGACTCCCTAAGCATTAAAATGACACGACTAAGAAACGTTTTCGTTTGCGTACAAACAAACACTTCACGGTGAAGTAGTTTTAATCTATGTATGAATAAAGAGCGTAGCATTTACCTGCCTCCTGACGCCAAGTGGCGGTTACGCTTCAAAAGAACTGATATTAGAAAGGGCCTTACCTACTTTAAAAGATCAAAGGGTTAAAAGAAGTGATAAGGATAACAAGTCTCTCTGTATTTCCGTCTATTTCTTTCGTCTCGTCCGTATTGGCTTCTCGAAGACCATTTACTTTTGTCTTCCTTTAGTTTACCTTTTACCTTTGCCCGTTATTTGCATTTTAACTCTTTTTCGGTTTTACTAGTGTAGATCTATTGTTATTATTATTATGTTGTCATTTTTCATCATATTTATATTTCTGCTATGGTCGCACAACCTACCAAGTCTGCGGAAAGACCTAAGGCAGGTCGTGGCGTGTTGTTATGACTCCATTTCATGTTTTTCCATCTCCCCTATTATTATTATTATTATTATTATTATTATTATTATTATGTTGTCATTTTTCATCATATTTATATTTCTGCTATGGTCGCACAACCTACCAAGTCTGCGGAAAGACCTAAGGCAGGTCGAGGCGGGTTGTTATAACGCCATTTCATGTTTTTCCATCTCCCCTATTATTATTATTATTATTATTATTATGTCATTTTTCATCATATTTCGATTTCTGCTATGATCGCACTACCTACCAAGTCTGCGAAAAGGCTTAAGGCAGGTCGTGTTGTGTTGTTATGGCTCCATTTCATGTTTTTCCATCTCCCCTATTATTATTATTATTATTATTATTATTATTATTATTATGTTGTCATTTTTCATCATATTTCGATTTCTGCTATGGTCGCACAACCTACCAAGTCTGCGGGAAGACCTAAGGCAGGTCGTGGCGTGTCGTTATGGCTCCATTTCATGTTTTTTCTATCTCCCCTATCATCCCTAGCGTTACATAGACAAAGATCTCCTTAGTGTGTGGGCTGTACTTAACAAGACAATTTTTTGTATATCTCTTAAGCTAGGGTTGCCAGGGATTCTTTCAGTGAATTCTTTCGTACGATTTTTTATCATTCCAAGTGCACCTACTATCACTGGCACAACTCTTGTTTTCAATTTCCACATTTTTTCTATTTCAATTTCCAGGTCTTTATATTTTTACAGTTTTTCGAATTCCTTGGTTGCTATGTTACAATCCGCTGGACAAGCCATATCAATTAATAGACAAGTTTTCTCTTTCTGGTTTTTAACAATAATGTCCGGCCTATTTGCTTCAATTTTATTATTATTTTATTGTTATTATTATTAGACATCCGATTGCTTTTAAACCAGGATTGAAACCGGTGGTGTCAGAGAAAGGAGCAAGAGAAGGATAGGAATACAGGTGTGATGATAGTTGCAAAGCTAGAGAGAAAGGAAAAGATATACAGGGTGATGTAGAAAGAATTGGCGTCAAGTGGTTAAGAGATGGGTATTGAAATTGCATTTCAATTCCTGGATGTTGTAGCCGTCAGGAAAGCAAGAATATGGAAGAGAGTTCCACAGGCAAGAAGTGCGAGAAAAGAAGCTGAGGTTGTAGAATCGTCGGCTGCATTTGGTTGATCTAACAGTAAATGTGTGGGATACAGACTAACTGTTGTGGATCCTGGGAATGGGGTCCGCACAAATAAATGAACAACGACCAGTAATTGAGATAGAAAATAAGTGTATTAACGTAAGGATACAGACTTAAATGAAGATTAGTAGTCCAGGAATACGGTTTATTAAAAAGTATATGTACAAGTCTCTGGAGGTGAAGCCGTAGTATAACTGAGTATGTCCGCGTCGGATGCTGACGGGTACTGCGTAATACTCTTCTCTATGAGTGAAGCACAGAGCTACTATGAACTACAGAGTAATGACTGCCAGTCTCTCTCTGGAGTCTCGTATTCTGCGGTTATCTCTCTGTGAAAACGCGGTATTCAGTATTTATTTACTTCCCCCCACTAGGGTAAAATGTGTCACAAAGCCTTTTTGACGTGGATTCTCCGGGCCATATATCCCAGCCAAAAATATCTGTCTAATTTTGCCCAGTCGTGACTCTACCCTTCGGCGGAACCACGGCTGTGTTAATGCTCTTCGCCCGAAGGCAGAGAGCTGACAATGTCAAAAGAATTATTGCGAGAAAACGCGGCAGTCGGTTTTATCTACCTTCCCACTAGGGCAAAATATGGCACAAGGCCTTTTTACGTGGGTTCTCCGGGCCATATATCCCAGCCAAAAATATCTGTCTAATTTTGCCCAGTCGTGACTCTGCACTTCGACAGAGCCACGACTGGGGTAATGCTCTCCGAATTGGGTTAATACTCTCCACCTGAATGCAGAGAGCTGACAGTGTCAAATGAATCATCACCGTAAAAAAACGTAGCAATCTCCAGACTCGTTTCGATAGCAGTAGTATAAGAATACTCTAGAGGAGTCCATCTTTAGGAAAAGGGAGAACCCTACAACATTTACAGTTATAATTACTAACAAAGACCAACAAAGGGTAAACAGCGCTCTGGTACTTCGAACCAAATCATGAATGAGTAACTAGCTATTTCGAGCCTCAGAAATGTTCTACGGGGGAAACAGAAGAGATAAAACAGAGACACGGACTTTAAAAAAAACTAACTTATCAGCGATTTTTAATTAGACATATATTAGACAATGATTGCTGCACAAGTGCAAAAATGTATCTACAAACACATAATGGATTTTGTGCACAACAATTTATTAAATGGATCACCCCCATTAGCACAGGCTAGCCTCCCTGAGAATAAAACACTACACCTCCTTGGCCTCACACTCTCAGCAGACTTTAGGTGGAATGACTATATCGAATCCATTGCTAAATCCGCTGCCAAGAAGGTCGGTTCGCTGTACAGAGCCACCAAGTTTTTCCCGCCTGAGTCCATCCTGCACATATATAAATCTACCATCCGCTCGTATATTGAATACTGCTGCCACACCTGGTCGAGTGCCCCTGCTATTCACCTCGGGGTTCTTGACAAAATCCAACGGAGAATCTGCAATGTGATCGATACCGACTTAGCAGCTCGGCTGCAGTCACTCTCTCACCGGCGTGATGTGGCTTCCCTGTGCCTCTTCTATAAATACTTTCATGGCTTCTGCTCCAATGAACATAGATCACTGGTTCCCCTTAGGTATGAATTTACACGAGCAACTAGGTCCCACCCTTTTACAGCGAAACCGATAAAGTGTAACCGCAATTTCTACTCTAATAGCTTCTTTTCACGCACTTCCCACCTGTGGAATTCCATTCCATATACTTGCTTCCCTAACATCTACAATCTCCAGAAATTGAAATGTAAGGTCAATAGACATCTCCTATCACACTAACTCGCATCCATTCTCACAAGCTGTTTTTTCATCTACTCCATCCCCATCCTGGGTATCCTCATCCCTCTATTACCCTCCTCCTGACATTTTCTATAACTAACCCCCCTTTCTCATCACTTTCCCCTATGTAATCCCTGGCGCAACAGGGGCAGTAGAATGCCTTGATTGGGTTGAGATGATTAAAAAAAATCAACGAGAAACCGGGGAGCCGAGTTCGAATTCCAGTTGAAATCCATTGTATTCACTTACGCGCAAATACCCTTGGGAAAGGTATTAATCCGTCTCTTTCTTCCAGTTATCGGTTAAATAGCAGGATAGATTGGGTTCTATAGCCTTGGTCGGCAACCAGTCTACCGCAGAAAGCAATGGCAACCTACTGCGGGATAATCTGCCCAGTCAGTCATGTCTCTTTCGAGACATGATCGCCCAAGTGTGTCTCACGTATGGCGCTTAACTGACTGACTGAAGGTTACAAGCCAATACTTACCACAATCCACCACTGAATGGAGGTCCTTCTCAAGATGACTTGTTCTTTCATGTACAATTTCTTCTTAGCCTTATTTTTTAATGAAGATTTTTTTTCTTTTATTCTGTGATTTGTTCTTTCGGATACAATTTCTTCTTCTTCTTCAGTGACTTACACTTTCATTTACAATTTTTTTTTTATCTTTTTCTTCTATAACTTATTCTTTTACGCACATTTCTTCCCCTTCTTCTTCTTCGTCTTCTTCTTCTATAACATATTCTTTCATATACAAATTCTTCTCCTTTTTATCCATGCCATATTCCTTTATATACAACTAGCAGTATAAAGGGGCGTTGCTCGGGTATAATGAAAGCTTTAAAACTAATCCATGGTCCTGGAGTTCAGAATCAGCCTAAAGAATATGTGTGCGAAGTTTGGTGAGAATCGGATAAAATTTGTGGATTTGTATAAAGGACATACAGACAGATAAACAGATACACACACAAACAACTTGCGTTATATATATATATATATATATATATATTAAACATATGCTGTTAAATATAAGAGACAATGAATGTCTATTATGTTTAATCATGAGCCGTTCTAAACGTCGTATTTTGGCTTTAATTTCAGTTGAAAATAAAGACAAAAATTCTCCAACATTTGGATAATTTTTTATTAATTTCCTTCTAAGCATTCGGCTCACATGAGCCATCATCAGAGTGGTTATTTAAACGGTAATACAATAACATCAACCATTACCGACGATTATATATATATATATATATATATATATTATCAATTTTATGCACTATTGTAAAAACTGCAATCTTGAAACTTCTGAATATCGTTTCTTATGTCTTTGTCTATGAGTGTTTAAATTTGATTAAAATCGGACCTCTCCTTCTATAACCCGATTTTTTCGATTATCAATTTTCGATATTTATCGGGGGTACCTCGAGACAAAACAAAGCTAAGAACATTCGCAGACGCTTATAGTACAACTGTGTAAATCTTCAAGAAAATCGGTTTAGCCTTTTCGGAGTCTATAGGTAACGGACACACACATACAGATACACACACAGAGACAAAGTTCCATTTATAAATAAGTTTAGATAACCTCTTCTTGATTATCTCAAATTCTTTACTGTCCGTGATGTCTAACACACCATCTATATACACTAAGCTTACATCTTCGAATTACCACATTTTTCAATCCCTATAGAAATATCCTTAATTGGAAAACCTTTAATTCACTGGAAGCCTGTAAAAATACATTTAAACTAGTTCATCAATCAGAAAATTTGAAAACATATTGAAAAATTCTGTGGTGATTGATTCATGATGATGCTTTAAATATGACGAAAATATAGTGGAACAAAATGACATACGATTGAATAATTCTATTGATAAATATCCATAGATTTTCTTTAAATTCCGCTTAAGAATCGCTACCAAATTTTGTTTTACCCAACATTTTAATTGTAACGAAAAATGCCTCACGTGCCATGGCTGTATCTACTTTTACAAAGCAAATCGAATTGATTGTTATCTTGTAGGGGGCATCAAACATGCCTGGTACAAGGCCAGTTTTAAACATAGACGACAGTCCACGCAATTAAAGATAGCATCAGGTTGTTGGAAAATATAAGTGGAATTCTGTTCGCTGTTAATGCTATTATATAGTTGTGAGAAGAAGGAGTAGAATGTTCGATGAGAAAATGTATGTAATTGAATTTCAAAATGAAATGTAATTTTCAAAATGGTCCCAATGCAGTAGTTTGTGCGTTTGATAATAGTAAATTGTTGAGGCTTTGTGCCTTCCTCTTTTTAGTGGGTCGCGACCGGTTGAGAGAAAGAGAAAAAAACAAATAAAGAAGTTGTAATTAACGCGTCCATTTTGTCCTTGTTGTTGTTCTCTTTAGCGGCGTGGTGTGAAAATGAAGAAAAGGACGTTGAAAGGAAAGGTCGAATGAAACTGTAGCGTGCCCTGCGTCCGGGTTGTAGTGGAGTGAAAAAGAAGAAAAGGAAATTGGCAGTGTGGGCGAGTCAGCTTGAAGTTTCTTCTTTACATGGTGATATACAGTCAGCTACTGCTTCCATCTGATTGCTTTTGACAGGTTAGCGTCGTGGCTTAAATAGCCAAGCTTCTCATGATGCCGGCTCCAGCGAAGCTTTTTACATCTAAGTGTGAAAATACGTCATATATGAATTTGCTGTTTTTAATCCAATCAGGATTCAGAATTTGCTTTTCGCACTGACTTGTGAATTTTTCTTAATTGGGTTTTTCCAGATTCGTTTGAATGCGGGTGTGCAATTTGACTTTGGGTTTTTCCCAGATGTTGTAGTCGTATTTGACTTTGGGTTTTTTCCCAAATGTTGTAATCGTTTGAATCTGATTTTGTGACTGTGCTATTTACTTTGCGTTTTTTAGTTGGTTGAGGGATAATATAGGAATTGTATCCTATAATCTAAATAGTGACACTTGTTCACACCTTTCGTGTCTTGGAAAATGTTTGTCTACAGAATTCAACCTTTCACATAATAAAATAGAAATATTTATTGTCACTTTCTCTGTCAATTTTTCCTGCCTACAAATTTAATTCCTATTTTGTTGACAGATAATCTCTAATTTAAAAATTTTTTTCGACGCAACGACATTTATTTTAATCGGGGAAATTTTACGTTTTTAAATTATTTTATTCTTTTATTTGAATTTAATTACCGATTGTTTAGGGGAAATAAAAACAAAACCATGTAGCTTTAATGTTTTCTTTCTTGTAAATCCTTATTGTTTTCCCCCCTAACAACGTAGCGACGATATTTACTTTTAATAATCTTAGGTCGGAAATACTAACATGCCAAATACAGGTGGGGGAATACTAAAAGTGTTCTAACAAAAGACGGAAAGTGCGATACAGAAATCCGAAGGAGAATTGGCATTGCAAAGGAAGCATTCCAGAAGTTGAGTAAAGTATTAAGAAACAGGACAATTTCGCTAGAAACAAAGAAGACAGTACTGGATTGCTATGTGTTGTCAGTTCTTTAATATGGCAAGGAATGTTGAACAATATCATCAAAGATGAAGGAAAAACTTGAAGCATCTGAAATGTGGTTCTACAGAAGGATGCTGCGAATATCATGGATCGAGTATGTGAGCAATGATGAAGTTTTGGAAAAGATACAAACGGAAAGGAAATTAATACTGAGCATCAGGAAAAGACGGCTGAAGTTCCTGGGACACCCAATGAGGAAGGAGGGCTTGGAGAACCTGATACTATAAGGACAGATAGAAGGAAAAAGAGACAGAGGAAAGCAGCGGATAACATATTTGAAGGACTTGATCAGGTGGATGACGGAACGAGGGTTGCATGGTGTAATAGGAGAAAGTGTGCTGACAATCACCAGGGATAGGGAGATGTGGAAAGCCATGATCGCCTACGTCCTCAAAGAAGAAAATCAGTATATCCATAGCCCGAATTTCGATCTGAAATTCCATCTTCTTTTATTTCTTTTTGTTCTTCTTTTTTCTTTCCATTTTTTTTTAATTTTATTAATTTTATTAGTACCTTTAATATTCGCTTCTTTTTTTTACTCTCCTGTTTTTCCTCCTTTCTTTTTCTCATTACTCTCCTTTTCTTTCCCTTTGCCTCCTATCACTTTCCCTTTTTTTTCTCTCTTGCCCTTCATCTATTTCTCTCGTTACCATGTCATCCTTTCTCGCTTCGTACTTTCACTTTCTTTCTTCTTTCTCTTTTCTTTTTTTATGGTTATCTATCTCTTTCTTCTTATTTTCTTCTTGTTATCCTCCTTTTCTTTTTCTGTTCTTTTTCTTCTCGTCCTCATTCTCTCTCTATCCCCCTCTCTCCCCCCCCCCTCTCTCTCTCTATCTATCTATCTATCTATCTATCTATCTATCTATCTATCTATCTATCTATCTATCTATCCTTGTTTGTTCATATCTATCTATCTATCTATCTATCTATCTATCTATCTATCTATCTATCTATTCATATCTATCTCAGCCTATTCATAATCTATCTATCTATCTATCTACTATCTATCTATCTATCGATCGATCGACCGACCTCAGCCTATTTATATCTAAGTCAATTCATATCTATCTATCTATCTATCTATCTATCTATCTATCTATCTATCTATCTATCTAAATCGATTCATATCTATATCTCTATCTCTCTATCGATCTATTTATCCTAGTTTGTTCATATCTATCTATCTATCTATCTATCTATCTATCTATTTTTTCATACCAATCACCAATAATCCTCAGCAAAAACTAACAGATTTATGTGACGTGCTTCTTTCATAGATGACGGTGATTTCTAATTACACACAAACACATGTACGTGAAATGACGACCTCCTTCGATAGACCAGCTTTAAGATAGATTTAATTCTAACATCAGGGCCCTGTCCTTGTGTCGCACAGAATAAGCTACGAAAAATATTACAACTGTTTCGTCACATAATTTACGAGTTCGTCTTACAGAACATTAAGACAGTTTAGTGATATTGATTTATATGATGTGCTCTTAATCTTTTGCCTTGTACCAAGCTAGAGAAAGATAAGTGAACTTCAGTAAGTGGTGCATACATATTCATCCACGCAAAAATCAAAAAACAAAAAACAAACAAGAGAACGAGTACACACAATTGTCTGCAAACGCTTATTTCTTTTGCATTTCGTCCGGTTCACGCTCCTCTTCGGTCTGTGAAACGGAAGTAGAGGTTTATCCTTCTTTTTTCTGTTTAGAATCGGGTTTCAGTTTCTTTTAAAGTAGTTGTCATTCTCTTTCACTTACAGTGTCCTCTTTTCTTTTGGTAGAAATCTCACTTTGCTTGAAGCGAATATATTTAAAAAAATATATATATATGAGTTATGGTGCAGTGGATATCGGAACGACAAATCAGGGAGCCGAGTTCGAATTCCAGTTGAATTCCTTGCATTCACTTACGCACAAATACCCTTGGGAAAGGTATTAATCCGTCTCTTCCCTCCAGATATGAGATAAATAAAAAGACAGATTGGGTTCTATAGCCTTGGCTGGCAACCAGTCTACCGCAGAAAGCAATGGCAACCTACTGCGGGATAATCATCTGCCTAGTCAGTCAGGTCTCTTTTGAGACATGATCGCCCAAAGCGTGTATCAGGTATGGCACTTAACTGACTGACTGAATATAATAGTTGGAAACATAATTAAGACTTCTACTGATTATAAAGTGGGGGATCAGTTTCATATTGTTTTGAAGTAATAATCTGATTCCCTACTAATTACTACTTAATAATATAATAAATCTCTTACCCCTCTTGCTATGAGTCAAATAATAAGACAGATTGGATTCTATAGTCTTGGCTAGTAACCAGTCTACCGCAGAAAGCAATGGCAATCTACTGCGGGATAATCATCTGCCAAGTTAGTCATGTCTCTTTCGAGACATGATCGCCCAAAGCGTCTATCACGTATGGCACTTAACTGATTGACTGAATATAATAGTTGGAAACATAATTAAAACTTCTACTGGGCATAAAATGGGTGATTGGTTTTTTATTGATATAAAGTAATAAACTGATCCCCCACTAATTACTACTTAATAATACATCTTTTCTCTCTCTAGCTATGAGTCAAATAACAGGACAGATTGGGTTCTATAGCCTTGGCTGGCAACCAGTCTACCATAGAAAATAATGGCAACCTACTGCGGGATAATCTTCTGCCCGGTCAGTCATGTCACTTTCGAGACATGATCGCCTAAAGCGTCTATCACGTATGGCACTTAACTGACTGACTGACTGTCCGCTGGCGCACTCACAAACTCAAATCTGTCTACTGTAAACACAAGATCGCTCCGTAAATACAACTCTTCGTAAAATATGTTAATTTTTTAACTGATGACCTTGTGCCTGAATCAGATGTTTAGTAAATTACGACACATACGCACATTAATGCATCGATATTAATATACTGGAATGCCGGTGTAAACGACGAGCAGCGAAGATGGTGCCTCGTCTGTAGTTTAGAAACAAAAACTAAACAACTTACTTCATGGACGTGTGTATATAAAACGAATCTCGTGGGGAAGCCATATTGTTTTTTTTGCTGTCAAATTGACGCAAAATCACGCCGACCACGAGATTTGAGGAGATATAAATGTCTCCTTCTTTCCCGCTGGGGAAAAGGAAAGGACTCTTTTCGGGAAGAACTCTTGTGCGTTCTTGTGTTTGAGACTACTAATCTATAATCTTTTTGGGAAGAACTATTTTGCGCTGAGACTACTTATCTACATCGTCAACTTGTCTTGGGTTCAAATCCAGACAGAGCTTGCTTAAAGCAGTATTAGAATGGTCTCTATAACCGAATGGAATCGTTTGTTATCAGTTAATTTGTATGTTTGTCCTTTCTTTTCTCTCTTAATTTTTTATTTTTATTTGATCTGTTTCAAATTTTTCTTTCTCTTTCTTTTTCGTTTTTAAATTTTCTCTTCTTTTCTTTCTCATTTTTCTTTCTTTGACATTTTCTTTCATTCTTTTTCTTAATTCTGTCTTTAATTCCTTCTTTTGCTCTCTTGCTAATTTTCTTTTATTCTTTTTTATTCTTCTTCCTTATTCGTCTTTCTTTCCTTCTGTCTTTCTATTTTCCTTTCATTTGTTTTTCTCTTCTGAGTTTCTTTCTTTTTCGTTGTTATTCTTATTATTTCTTCATTTTTTATTTTTTATTGTATTCTCTTTTCTTTCTTTCTACAACCTTTTGACCATATCACCATTCCGTTCTCTCTATCTCTCGACCAGAAAATGAGAAAGAATAAAAAAATATTTCCGTTCTTCCAACAGGACCATCTCTTTAGTGTTTCGTACTGTCCATTATTATTGTTATTTTATTAGTATTAGTGTTGTTATTGTTAATAACATTAATAATAATCTTTTGCACGATTATTGTATAATTCTCTTTTTGTTGTTTTTGCTCGTCTCACAAACCGGATAAAGCTGTGTGCACTTATATGAATGTCATACAATATTTCAACTCGCCCGAAATTCATACATCTTTTTTCGTCAGTTCCTGATCATGTATACAAGTTTTTCTCTTTCTTTTTTATTTCCTTCTTTGAGTGACTCCAGCCATTCTCCTTCTCCTCCATTCTCCTCCGCCACGCCTGAACACCGACCCCCAAATTCAAGAATCTCCTTCATCTTTAACCCTCTACAACTCTGCCTTTGCCCAACCTCTCTCTCTCTCTCTCTCTCTCTCTCTCTCTATATATATATATATATATATATATATATATATATATATATATATATTAAAAAAGGATTAATTCAAAGATGTTGAATGGCCATTTCGATATGAAGATCCCCACGGAGGACGACACATCACCTCAGCAACAGAAAAAACTTTTCAGAAACTGGAGAAAAATTAGTCTACTTTTCCTTTTTAAATAGATTGCAAAGAAATTAAAAAATAAATAATAAAATAAAATAAAATAAAAATAAAAATAAAGGGAAAGAAAAAGAGAACGAAAAAGAAAAAGAAAAAGATAGAATAAAATCAAATAAATAAGAAAAGGAAAAAAAAGGAAAAAAAATGACATCGTCTGGGTTCGCAAAAAAAAGGGAGAATGTAACTAAAAATTAACAGACAGCCGTGTTAAATCGACGTCAGTTTAAGCAACACGGAAAAAAGGTGGTAAGAGAGATAAAAGAAGGAAGGGAGGGAAAAAGAAAGAAACTAAAGAAAAAATTTTTTTTAAAATATTACAGACGCTGGACAAATTCAAAAACCTAATTTCCCCAAAACGTTGAAGTATTAGAAAAAGGCCTTTATATCGGTATATTTGCCTTTCTCCTCTCCCTTTCTCCTTCTCCCTCTCTTCATGCTGGTTATAGAATTTGGGTTTTCTTTAAAGGCATATCAACCACTGTGGGTTATTTAATGCCAAAAAAGTAGGGTTTTAAAGTATTTTTTCATGTTCGATTATAGTGAGAAGGTTAATTCAGTCAGATTTTGATGAAAAATTTATTTTTTAAATTTTGTTATTTTAGAAAATTGAAGATGTCTTCTAGTTTTGTATTCAAAAATGTATTGCTGGTAATATTTTTTTCTTCAAAAATGTGTTATGGTAAAAATTTTTTCCTTCGGAAAAGTTTTGTTGGTAATATTTTTCTTTAAAAAATGTAAATTTTTCTATAAAAGTCTATTTTTATGTATATATTTCTATAAAAGTGTATTTTTATACTTTCATAGTGTTTTGATCCCAGCTTTGCCCATAGCTGGGACCCTAGCAGGTGCTACCACTCCGGGTCAGTGTGAACCTGAGAACAACAGCAATTAAGAGGTGGTTCCATGCCCCTCACAACATCTCAATCAGAGGCCTTGCTGCCGGATGCAGTTTATCGTCATACCCAGGACCGTAGGGATGTAATTTGAGTTGAATGTTTTCAATCGTCGGTTATGGTTATTCTTCGGGCTTTCAATGGCAAGCAAAGAGGCCCGCAAGACGGAAGACAAAAGAGAAGAAACACCTGATACGTTAATACAGACACAACCAATTTTATATCTGTTAAGAACGTTGCTACAACAACCTACCTACCTACTTCTTCTTCTTCTATGTGCCCCGTTCTTTCATGACGTAGGCGATCATGGACTTCCACATCTCCCTATCCCTGGTGAATTTTAGCACGTTTTCTCCTGTTAGACCACTCGTTCCGTTATCCACCTGATCAGGTCCTTCAAATATGTTATCCGTTGCTTTCCCCTGTCTCATTTTCCCTCAATCTGGCCTGTTAGTATCAAGTTCTCCAAGCCCTTCTTCCTCATTGCATGTCTCAGGAATTTTAGCTGTCTCTTCCTAATGCTCAGTATTAATTTCCTTTTTGTTTCCATCCTTTCCAAAACGTCATCTTTGCTCACATGTTCGATCCATGATATTCGCAGCATCCTTCTATAGAACGACATTTCAGTTGCTTCAAGTTTTTCCTTCATCTTTGATGATATTGTCCAGCATTTACTGCCATATTGAAGAACTGACAACACATAGAAATCCAGTACTCCCTTCCTTGTTTCTATCGAAATTGTCCTGTTTCTTAAAACTTTGCTCAACCTCTGGAATACTTCCTTCGCCATGCCAATTCGCCTTCAGATCTCTGTGTCGCACTTTGCGTCTTCTGTTAGAATTCTTTCCATGTTTTTAAATTTTTGTACCTGCTTGATTTTAGTGCCCACCCTCACCTGTATTTGAACCGTTTGGCCTGTCCTTTTTGCTGATGGCCATACATTCGGTTTAGCAAAAATCCAGTAGGAGCAATGGTTAACAAGCTAATCTAGCAAATAACTCAAGTTCAATGCTACAAAACTCAGGGTTCGTCGTCGTTGGATAATGGTTAAGGAGCTTATGTGAAAGATAATTACTAACCTCTGACACTTGTTGGTTTTTTCCCAGACAAAAATAGCTTTAGCAAATATTTGTAAGTATTGAATTGGGGTAACAGTTAAATGTGTTAATCTGGCAGACTATTATGAGAGTTTCATTCAGACTGGGTTCCCAATACTTTTGAATTTGTGTCAAAATCAAACTTAGTAAATAAAGTGTCGTCACCTACGAATAAATGGGCTGCAGTGAGCGAATACGTTTTTTTTTTCTTGTTTTCTTTTCTTATTTTTAAAAGGACAAAAGTTTGAGTTTGAGTTGGAGTTGGAGTTTTGTTTAACGGCATATCAACACCTCTGTGGGTTATTTAAAGCCAAAAAGGTTGGGGTTTAAATTTTGTTTTTTAATGTTCGGTTATAGTGAGAAGATAGATTCTGCTATCTAATTAGAATTTGTTTGGGTTTTAGTTTTGTTTAACGGCATATCAACCTCTGTGGGTTATTTAATGCCAAAAAGGTTGGGGTTTAAAGTTTTGTTTTTTAATGTTCGGTTATAGTGAGAAGATAGATTCTGCTATTTAATTAGAATTTGTTTGGGTTTTAGCTTTGTTTAACGGCATATCAACCTCAGTGGGTTATTTAAAGCCAAAAAGGTTGGGGTTTAAATTTTGTTTTTTAATGTTCGGTTATAGTGAGAATTTTTTTTTAGTCAGATTTTAACGAAAATTTTGTGTTTATTCTTTTTTATTTTAGAAAACTGAAAATGTCTTCTAGTTTTGTATTCAAAAATGTTTTGCGGAGAATAATTTTTTCCTTCAAAAATGTGTTATGGTAATAATTTTTTCTTCAAAAATATATTGTTGTATTATTTTTTCTTCAAGTATGTATATTTTTTTATAAAAGTCTATTTTCATGTATATATTTCTATAAAATTTACCTGCTCAGGCCTTTGAAATATGCTATCCACTGCTTTCTCCTGTTTCTCTTTCCCTCTATCTGACCTGTGAGTATCAGATTCTCCAAGCCTTCCTTACTCATTACATGTCCCAACCTTCCTAGAAAGTCAGCACCTGAAATCTTAGCTCATCAAAGGTGGTAAATACGAAATTATTCCTGCCAGCACATCGATCAATTGTTATTTGGTAATGGTTGGTGAGATCGTCTGGTTAACCATTATTACTGAGTAGTGGATGCTCGATTCTGGTAACCTTGTGTCAAACAAAGCTAAGTTAAATAAACTGCCTTTTCAAAATTTACTGAATTTTCGTGAAAATCTTAATTCATTCGGGAGAAATATCATATAATAATTCAGCTTGTTCCTTCCTTAGTTACTTAGTAAGTTAGTTCATCTGTCCGTTAGGCCACTTACTCTCTACACGAGCTTTTCCTTCCCCTCTATCTCTCCTCAGCCTTTCTCTCATCTTTGCCAAACGGAAGGGTAAAAAAGAGTGAGTGAGTAGGAGAAGAGAGCCTATAGCATTACAGTATCAGTAGTAGCTTTAGCTGGTGGTTGTAGCAGTAATTGTGTGTGTGTATATATATGTGTCGGTACTGTACAATAATAGTAAAAATAGGTAGGTTTGTTGTTGTATCCCGAGAGCTAATAACGAAATTTCTGGTCTCTACACCCTTGGCCATTACTCAGTTAGTCTTTTCTGTTTACAATGGACACAGGAGCCATAATTTTTCAGTTATAAAAAAAAAACATTTTCTTTCAAAATCTCTCACAAAATAGTGTCCAGTATTTTGGTTATGGTCTGTGCATACGTCGCTTAATATAATATAAGATTACAGTAAAGCAGCTTCGATGGACATTACTTTTATAGATATTTTGATAAAATTACACTCTGTGTTATCGTTATTTTATTATCCAATGCCTTTATGTTTGAAGACGTTACTATCATTTGTAGTATGACAAAGTAAAATTTTTCCAGGAAATCATAATTATCCTTCCGTGGAAATTCCACGGGTTCCGCTAGTTAGTATAAATGGGAGTGTTTTCTGGATAGAAAGGTCCTGTTTAAGAATAGAAACAGAATGGAAGAAGTTCATGAAGAAAGAGGTGTAAACCAAGAATTCTCATTGGATTGAATAAACCTTTACAGCCAGACTACGCCAAGAGTACTAGAATTCCTATCAGAATTTTGTTACTAGCTGAATATAATCTGAGCAACATAAGATGTCACCGTGTTGATGGCGGACACAGAAAGAAAATTACAGGAACTTCTACACAGGGTGATAAAGGGATGCAGGAAGAAAAGACTAACCATAATTTTGGAAGAAAAACAGAAGGTTGTCATCAAAAATGCTCCAAGAATCGAGAAACGAACTGGAGATATCAAAATTGAGTAAGTACATAAATTTAACTATTTGGAAAGTGTTTCCACAAACGACGGAAACCTTATAATAGAAATCCGAAGGAACATTGAAAAAGACAAAAAATAGCATTTCTAGAAGATGATCAATGTATCATGAAACAAAAGAATTTCGTTAGAAAAAAAAATGAAAGTGTTGAACTTCTACGTGATACCAATGCTCCTAGATTGATTTTTCTAAGTGCAGCTTATATGTGGCACAAACCCGAAAGTATGAAGACACCCAGTGAGGATCGAACTCACTTCTTCTTCTTCTTTTTTTTCTATGTACATTGTCCCTTCAGGACATAGGCGATCATGGCTATCTCCCCATCCCTGATGGTTCTCAGCACGCTTTTCCCTGTTACACAGGCCAGTCAAGTAATTTACACGTTGTTTTTTTTTCTGTCCCTCTTTCACTCTATCTGGCCTGTGAGTATCAGATTCTCCAAGCCCTCCTTCTTCATTGCATGTTCCAGGAACTTTATCTGTCTCTTCCTGATGCTCAGTATTAATCTCTTTTTCGTTTCCATCCTTTCCAAAACCTCATCATTGCTCACATGTCCGATCCATGATATCCGTAGCATCCATTACTTGTGACATAAAATCTTATATATTTACTTTTCCGCCACAAAGTCAAAAAAAATATTGCTGTTATCCACTTTTTGCTGTTACTAAAATGTGTTGACCGATCGACTTTATAATATTCTTTGTCATTTATCTAGAGAATGTAAGCAAAGTGAAAGAATTGCCAAAATCCAAATCAGATCAAAAAGGTTTCCAGCAACACAGGCGGTGCAACACGAATGACACAGGTAATCAAACATCTGACTCTTAAAAGAAGAAGTACAATGATCTGTTCGAAGCGTTGTATCAAAAAGAAGTAATAAAGCCAATACATGAAACGATAATAGAAGGTAGTAGAATGAATAGGCCAAAGTGTTGTGGGTAACAAGCCATCCAAAATTCTTCTTCTTCTTACTCAGACGACTTATTTTCTTCTTCTTCTTCTTCTTCTTCTTCTTCTTCTTCTTCTTCTTCTTCTTCTTCTTCTTCTTCTACGTGCCCTGCCCTTTCTGGACGGAGGCGATCATGGCCTTCCACGTCTCACTATCCCTGTTGGCTCTTAGCACGCTTTCTCCTGTTACACCAGCCAAACCCCGTTCTGTCACCCACCTGCTCAAGCCCATAAATCTAGAATATAAATTTATAGAAACTAGTATGACCACAAAATGAGGGATCAGTTTATGTATTGATTATAATATAGATTCCATCCCCCACTTTATATCTACATTATAATTTCTTATAAACAGTTGACATATATATTCTTTTTCTATGTGCCCTGTCCTTTCAGGACGTGGACGATCATGACCTGCCACGTCTCCCTATCCCTAGTGGCTCTTAGCACGTTTTCTCCTGTTACACCACACAACCCCCGTTCTGCCATCCACCCGCTCAGGCCAACCAAGTACGTTACACGCTGTTTTCCCCTGCCTCTCCTTCCCTCTATCTAGCCTGTTAGTATCAGTTTCTCCAAGCCCTTCTTTCCTCATTGCATGTCCCAGCCTTTTCTGATGCTCAGTATTAATTTCCTTTTCGTTTCCATTCTTCCAAAATCACATCATTGCTCACGTGCTCGATCCATGATATCCGCAGCATCCTTCTGTAGAACCACATTTCAGTTGCCTCAAGTTTTTTCTTCATCTTCGAATACCCCCACTACTAAGTCGTAATTGTTGTAGCGAGACAAATTTTACTTGGATTTGAGTTTTGTTTAACGGCATATCAACCTCTGTGGAATATTTAATGCCAAAAAGGTTGCGGGGTTTAAGGTATTGCTTTTCAATGTTCGGTTGTAGTGAGAAGGTTGATTGTGCTATCTTATTAAACCACGTCGAGATGACCAAAGGTTTTTCTAAGCATAGATTAGATGTGGCACAAGCCCGAAAGATTGAAGTACCCAGAGAATCTCCTCACAGATGAAGTGAAGATTTGCACAACATATGTGCTTTTATAGAAGAACTAGCAGGTATAGCCCGGCGTTGCTCGCGTGTAGTGAAAGCTTTAAAACTAATCCATGGTCCTGGAGCTCAGACTCTTTGGACGTTGGCACGAAAGACTAAAAAAGCAATAGTTGTTTCCAGTTAAAGCGAAACCGTAGACTGAAAGAAAAATGAATAGATGTAAGTCAAATTTTGATTTCCTGGTATCGATATCAAATAAGTTTTTCGTCGTAAACTGAATTCTGAAGGCTAAATAAGTCCTCTGAGTAAATGGTATCATGGCTGAGACTAAGAACTACAATTATACCTACTTAGAGCCAAACCCAAAGCAAAAACTAAAATAAAAGGGCTGAAAAAATATAGACATACATGCAGATAAACAGACACACACACAAATATCTTGCCTTACATATATATATACATTATCGATTTTCTGCACTATTATAAGAACTGCAACCTTGAAACTTTTGAATATCGTTTCTTATGTCTTTGTCTATGAGTGTATCAAATTTGATTAAAAACGGGACGCTCCTTCTATAACCCGATTTTTTCGATTATCGATTTTCCATATTTATCGGGGGTACCTCGACACAAAACCTAGCTAAGAACACTCGCAGACGCTTATAGTACAACTGTGTAAATTTTCAAGAAAATCGGATCAGTCGTTTCGGAGTCTATAGGTAACGGACACACACACACACACACACACACACGCACAGACAAAATTCCATTTATTCTGTAAGTTTAGATTTACTCTTTGTTTCTGCTGTCGAACCTTCGCATCACGGGACTTGTTATTTGTTAAATATCATTGTTTGCGATGGCGATAAATGATTTGATCTGAGAAGAAGGGTTCTAAAAAGCTGATATTTTTTTATCACTTTCCCACCGCCACACGTTGTGCCATTTCTATGAATATTTTCATGAGGTTTGTTCTTAACTGACTGAATATATTTAGCGGCCTGAATATTCGAATATTCAAACAAATAAATAAAAAATACGTCATTCCATTTCTGTGTGTGCCTCTGTGTGTGTGTGTGTGTGTGTGTGTGTGTGTGTGTGTGTGTGTGTGTGACGCAACTGAAAATCACACTCCAATCCCTTGTGAAAATCACGTATAGCACTTAACTGACTGACTGAATATAATAGTTGGAAACATAATTAAGACTTCAACTGTGCATAAAGTTGAGGATCGGTTTTCTATTGTTATGAAGTAATAAACTGATCCCCCACTAATTACACTTAGTCTAATAATCTAATATAATCTACCTCTTCTCCCTCCTGCTATGAGTTAAATACCAGGGCAGATTGGGTTCTATAGCCTTGGCTGGCAACCAGTCTACCGCAGAAAGCAATGGCAACCTACTGCGAGATAATCTTCTGTCCAGTCAGTCATGCCTCTTTCGAGACATGATCGCCCAAGCGTGTATCACGTATGGCACCTAAACTGACTAACTGAATATAATAGTTGGAAACATAATTACAACTTCTACTGGGCATAAAATGAGGGATCTGTTTTCTATTGTTCTGAAGTAATAAACTGATCCCCCACTAATTATACTTAATATAATAATGTAATATAATCTATTTCTTCTTCTTCCAGCAATGAGCAAAATGGCAGAATAGATTGGGTTCCGAACAATTATATTCAGTCAGTCAGATGTGCCATACGTGATACACGCTAGGGTAATCATGTCTCGAAAGAGACATGACTGACTGGGAAGAAATTTATCTCCCAGTAGGCTAAAATTACTTTCGGCGATAGACTGGTTGCAAACCAAGGCTAACCAATATTGGAGGGAAGAGACGGATTAATACATTTCTCAAGGGTATTTGTGCGTAAGTGGATGCAAGGAATTCGAACTCAGCTCCCTGATTTCCCCCACTAATTATAATTAATATATTAATCCAATATAATCTATCTCTTCTTCCTCCAGCTATGAGTTAAATAACAGGATAGATTGGGTTCTGTAGCCTTGGCTGGCAACCAGTCTACAATAGGACGTAATGGCAACCTACTGCGGGATAATCTTCTGCCTAGTCAGTCATATCTCTTTCGAGACATGATCGCCTAAACGTATATCATATATAGCACTTAACTGACTGACTGAATATTATAGTTGAAAACAATTAAAACTTCTACGGACATAAAGTGGGGGATCGGTTTTCTATTGCTATGAAGTAATAAACTGATCCCCCACTAATTACTGCTTATAATTATTATACATATTTTCTCCCTCTAGCTATGAGTCAACCAACAGGACAGATTAGGTTCTATGGCCTTGGCTGGCAAACAGTCTATCGCAATGACAACTTACTGCTTGATAATCTTCATGTCTTTTTCGAGACATGATCGCCCAAACGTGTATCACGTATGACACTTAACTGACTGACTGAATTTTATAGCTGAAAACAGAATTAAAACTTCTGCTGGCATAAAGTGGGGGATCGGTTTTATATTGTTATGAAGTAATGAACTGATCTCCCACTATTTATACTTAATAAAATAATGTAATATAATGTATCTCTTCTTCTTCCAGCTATGAGTTAAACGGCAGTACAGATTGGGTTCTATAGCCTTGGCTGGCAACTAGTCTCCCGCAGAAAGCAATGGCAACCTACTGCGGGATAATCTTCTGCCCAGTCAGCCATGTCTCTTTCGAGACATGATCTCCCAAAAGCCTGTATCACGTATGGCACTTAACTGACTGACTGAATATAAAATGATGAAAAAGTTTTCTACTGGGTATAAAGTGGGGGATCAGTTTTATATTGTTATGAAGTAATGAACTGATCTCCCACTTTTTATACTTAATAAAATAATGTAATATAATTTATCTCTTCTTCTTCCAGCTATGAGTTAAACGGCAGTACAGATTGGGTTCTATAGCCTTGGCTGGCAACTAGTCTCCCGCAGAAAGCAATGGCAACCTACTGCGGGATAATTTTCTGTCCAGTCAGCCATCTCTCTTTCGAGACATGATCTCCCAAAAGCCTGTATCACGTATGGCACTTAACTGACTGACTGAATATAAAATGATGAAAAAGTTTTCTACTGGGTATAAAGTGGGGGATCAGTTTTATATTGTGATGAAGTAATAAACTGATCTCCTACTAATTACTAAATAATATAATACATCTCTTCCTAATCTAGTTATGAGTCAAATAACATGACAGATTGGGTTCTATAGCTTTGGTCGGCAACCAGTCTACCGTAGAAAGAATGGCAACCTACTAAGGGATGATCTTCTGCCCAGTCAGTCATGTCTCTTTCGAGACATGATCTCCCAAAAGCCTGTATCACGTATGGCACTAAACTGACTGACTGACTTAACCTCTTGGAATAATGAAATTAGTAATAGTATTATTAAGTCAAATACAAATCGAAATGATATTAAACAGGATTTGAAAACTGGTTCGAGCCTGTCAGACTGGAAGAATCAACAGTGGAACTGGTTATTTATAGGTTAATTTGAAATTCGACCACTAGTATCTCGTCACTATTTAAGTTTATTTTGAAAACCCTTGAAAATATTTACCCGTTAGTAAGTCTGGCGCCTGTGTAAGGCGGTGAGGGAGGCTCGAACCCACAGCCGCAGTAGGCAAGGATCCGCGGGATTCGATTACTCATACTACACCGCGCCCGGTTTGAACATGAAATTGTAACGAAGGATTGGTGCACGAAAAATGAAAATGCTAACCATCTTGCTACGATCTGCGCCCACGTTACGCTTTTTTTTTTTACTATGAACAGTTATTCGTCTAGCTAAGTCTCAATATAAAAGCTCTCTCTCTCTCTCTCTCTCTCTCTCTCTCTCTCTCTCTCTTTCTGTAACACACACACAAACACAAATGCACGCGCTTTCTCTTTCTCTCTCTCTGTCACACACACACACACACGCAGGTGCTTTCTATCTCTCTTTGATTCTTTCTTTCTATCTATCTCTCTCAGTTAATCTAAAAATGTCGCTAGGCTGCTGCTGTTAAATCTGTTTATAGTAGTAATAGTAGTAGTAATAGTAGTAGTGGTAGTAGTAGTGTTAGTAGTAGTTCAAATCACCACAAGACTTTGTTTTTCGTTGTTCGGCACTCGTTACTGCTTCAGCGCGTACCTAACTGTATCAGCAAGTTCTTCGTCCCAGCTCGGCCGACGCGGTATCGGATTACAAAATATATATACGAATTACACGTGCATCCACGTCCAAAAATGATGATAATGTCTCCAGATTCACGGAGAATGGAGCTAGTAATAAAAAATCTGGATTTAGCTGTTTTCTCTCCAAGTCCTTGGCGGTAAGCAAATCAAAAACAAAACAATCCACACATCTATACACACACACACACACACACACACACACACACACACACACAAACTTTTTATGTTTCTATCTCATTCCCAATTACGTCAATACTATGCCTTTATTTCATGTGCATCTATCTATCTATCTATCTATCTATCTATCTATCTATCTATCTATCTATCTATCCCAGTCTGTTCATATCTATCTATCTATCTATCTATCTATCTATCTATCTATCTATCTATCTATCTATCTATCCCAGTCTGTTCATATCATATCTATCTATCTATCTATCTATCTATCTATCTATCTATCTATCTACCTATCTATATATAGTGCGTATTTAGCAGCATCTTTTCTTTTACACAAGTTGTGTTAAACGATGGAGACAACATATATATATATATATATATATATATATATATATATATATATATAGGAAAGAATATTAATAAAAAAGTTTTGAATTTAAAAATGTACTTTTTTTGGACAGTATTTGTTTATTTTTATTATTGTATTTTATATTTCAGACCGCCCTCGGTCTTTCATCAGAAACGATTTCATTAGAAATACGTTTCTAATTCAAATTTAAAAATCACTCGTTTCTGATGAAGGACCGAGGGCGGTCTGAAATATAAAATACAATAATAAAAATAAACAAATACTGTCCAAAAAAAGTACATTTTTAAATTCAAAACTTTTTTTTATTAATATTCTTTCCTATATTAAGACAGTATACGTGGATCATCACTATGTTATATATATATATATATATATATATATATATATATATATATATATATATATATAAAGTACGTATATTTTAGCAGCATCTTTTCTTTTACACAAGTTGTGTTAAACGATGGAGACAACATAGTCTTATATATTTGCTTTTGTATTTTCTCATATTTTCTGATTAAGCTTTTTATTTTCGAATTATATGTGTATAAAATTTGTTCAAAGTTGTCCTAATTACTTACGAATTTAGGATTATATTACAGTTGAAAATCAAATATTGCCGTGTAGCAGGAAAAGTGTAACAACATTTTAAAAGAAAATAAATAAGCGTTATGAAGAATTTTTATACAAATATAATTCGGAAATAAAAAGTCTAATCAGAAAATATGAAAAAAATTCAAAAGAAAATATATAAGACTGTTGTCTCTATCGTTTAACACAACTTGTTTAATATATATATATATATATATATATATATATATATATATATATATATATATATATACACACACAAATGAATAAGGAACGGAGAAAATATTAACATTCAAAACATTAATTTAAACCAGTGCTCAAGAGTTATAAATCTTTGTCGAAACAAAATGTGCACTTTGTAGTAGATTGGACTTGAACTTGTTCTAAATTATAATTTATAATAACTATATATATAAAGACAGAGATAGAGAGAGTGAAGAAAAAAAAATATATATATATTGATATATAGATAGATAGATAGATGATGCATGTGTGTGCGGGAGTGTGTCTGGCTGTTTAGAGGGAGAGACAGCGCGAGAGGGATATATATATATGTGTGTGTGTGTCTGCCTGTTCATATACATATATAGAGTTAGAGAGAGAGAGAGAGAGAGACTGTGTGTGTGTGTGTGTGTGTGTGTGTGTGTGTGTGTGTAATGCAACGTACTGAGTTTGTTTAATTTTTTTTTTTCTGACTGTAAATTGACTGTCTATTTTTCAAACCATGCCTGAGTATCAGTTTTACAAGATGAAGTTGTGTATCCCTGTCTATTAAGAAGACGGACAGTGTTACTGTTTGTTTTCCCTTGCCAAAGATGTCGTCATTTTTTTTTTTTTCGCTTGTAGATACCCTTTCAAAATTTAAAAAAAAATCAATCCATCTTTCCACCCACAACCAAATTTTATTACTAATCACGCGGAGGTAGTAAATAATTGACAGATTTTTGAAAAAGCTGATTCGTGTTTACATTGTACGTCATTTCATTTTTAGCTAGTATCTTTGTTTCGAAACGTCGTAAACAGGATTTACTTTTTTAAGGAAATATAGATAGAGCATTCTTCTAACGGCGCGGGTGAGGTCGGGGGGTTCCTCCCAAATTTCTAATCTGCACAAACATTTGGTTTCTTTTATGTACTTTCACATACGTTTTGTCCCCCACCCCATATATATATATATATATATATATATATATATTATATTGATTGTTTAGTTTCTGGTCATAAGATTAGACGAGTGCACATTTGTATTAAAAAGTGTTCAATAGAATTATATTCTAGAGAAAACTTTTAAATATTTTCCATTTGTAAACGAGTTATTTCGCTACCCAGGTTTCTACCATGAGTGGTGTCTTCAGGCGATTTGCAAATCGCTTTTAGACACCACTCATGGTAGAAACCTAGGTCGTGTAATAACTCGTTTACAAATGGAATATATATATATATATATATATATATATATTGTAAGAAAGTGACAGAACACGTAGATTTAAACCCACTATTCAGGCATTTACTTTTATAAAAAGTGCTCGATACAGAGTAGAGCTTAATATTGTAATTTGTTATTACAATGGTTTATAAAAGCATAGTATCACTACACAATTTTTTTTTTCATTTTTCGAAGCAGAACCGCCCATCACCTGAAGAGGAGCGGTTCTTCTCCGAAACATGAAAAAATTTTGTGAAGCGATACTATGCTTTTATAAACCATTGTAACAAATATTAATATATATATATATATATATATATATATATATATATATATATATATATATATATATACATTACATTTTTAAAAGAGGTATTTCGCGACCTAGGTTTCTACCATGAGTGGTTCTTCAGGCAATTTTTAATAATTTATTAAAATCGCCTGAAGACACCACTCAGGGTAGAAACCTGGGTAGCGAAATAGCTAATTTAAAAATGGAAAATATTCAAAAGTTCTACAATGCAATTGTATTGAATACTTTGTAATACAAATGTGCGCTGGTCTATCCCTATTTTGACCAAAAACTAATTATCAAACAATCAATCAATCAATCAATATATATATATATATATATATATATATATATTAACATACTTTTAATGAGTTGATTCTAGGCCTGTTAAAAATGGAAATAATCGGGCCTTATCTTGTCACGCTCGTCTATTCTATGTTGCCAAGGGATGCGAAGTTTTCTTATCCAAGGACGGTGAGCCTGGCAAGTATTCAAAGTTAATAACTGAGGACAAAAAAATGAGTTCATGCCTTTCGCATAGTAACGAGTTAACATGCTTTGACTAGAGTGAGAGAAATTATAAATACGTGTGGGTTTCTTAATATAGACAAAGAGGGCGAAGCTGAAAAAGTCTGTATATATGATTAGAACATATCTAAAACATAAACAGAGACTTTCATAAGCCGAAAAACAAAAACAATATATATATAAGAAAAAAGGTACTATGTAGACCAGTAGACGGTTATTTAAAAAAAGTGCTGAATTCACAATCAGGAAAACTAAATATGCAGAACCAACACTATATTTAATAACGTAATGTTGCTTCCCAGGTTTTAACCATATCGGTCTAATCAGGCAGTAAGGGCAAGATATAGATATATATATATATATATATATATATATATATATATATATATATGCGTGAATTTAGTGCTTAATATATCATATAAACATGTTACAAGACAAAATGTCAGCAAAATGTGTGTGTGTGTGTGTGTGTGTGTGTGTGTGTGTGTGTGTGTGTGTGTGTGTTTATACATATATATATTTTAGAGAAAGTGAGAAGTGAGAGAGAAAAAATGTTTATACAGACACTTTCATATTTATATTTGATTGTTTGCACGGGTGTGTGTGCGTATTTGAATGTGTGGTGGTATGTGTGTGTATGGATATATATATATATATATATATATATATATATATATGTGTGTGTGTGTGTGTGTGTGTGTGTGTGTGCGTTTGCATGTAGGTGTGTGGGTGTATTCTTGTATGTACACATTGATGAAATGTCTTTACAATAATCACACATGCGAGCGATCTTATACGCCGTTAATTTTTTTTTTTTTTTCGTCTTGTAGATATGTTTCTTTACATGCAAAACGGCACACAAAGACACGGACTCTCACTTATATATATATATATATATATATATATATATATATATATATATGAGAGAGAGAGAGTATGCACACTTGGTACTATATATATATATAGTACAAAAAAATGAGAGGTTTCGTGTTTAGGAAAAAAACAAATTTATTACACTATTTACATTATTCGGACTATTGTCTTCATCTTTGTTGCCATTGTTACAAATGGCAACAAAGTTGAGCACAATGCTCTGAATAACGTAAATACTGTAAATACTGTCTCATCACAAATATCTATATATATATGTATATATATATATATATATATATATATTACTTCAAGCGTTGTTTTAGTGTAGGCAGAAGTTTGAAGTAGACGCCCTATTGATTTTTTTAAGTGTGTATTATATCTACCGAGTTGCTCATTCTGAAAAATAACATAATACTAATAAATTTTTAAATGAGACGTCTATTCCAAACACGAGTATCCACTAAAAATAGCGATTAAAATAATATATGCGTGCGTGCGCGTATTTGTGCGTGTTTGTACGTGTATACGCGATACGATGGATAAATTGTTGCCGTTTTATATTTTTAATTTTGCGCAATGTTTCTTTTTTATTTTTTCATCTGCACAATATAGTAGGGTCAGTTGGGTCGCGTCTGGAAGAAAAATAGCACCATGGCACAATTCACTACGCCAAAAATTTGGAAACGACATTCTGTACTGTTTGTCATTCTTATCGGAAGAACCATTTCAGAGAGTTTGGGTGTCAATCTGAGGACAGTGTAGAGGATTCAGAAATAGTTGCATTTGTTGACCATGTCCACCATAGTTTATGAATATAGAATACAGCGCAGTACGTAATCTGTTCAATGAAACAACGTAAAAGATTAACACTCACGAGTCAGACGCTCTACTGAATCGGACTATATCGCCAATACTCGGGAAAATATGGTCGCCTTTATACACGCCGCATTGAATATTTTGAGCCTTCTGATTGGTTAACTCTTCTATTGGTGAACTATCAAATGAGTCAGCTCATGGCTGGCTCACGAGTATACAACGCTACCCAAAAACTCTAACAGTGTTTAGCCAATATCATGATGTTTCGAGTAATCAATAATGATGGCGACGCTATAACTTCTTTCATCTTCCCACATGACTCAACACGTAGGCCTTGGTGTTGACTCTTTCCTCAGACTCAACACGGGGGCCTATATCAATTGTCTGGAGGAGGCAGTGCAGCCCTGATTCAAGCGGGTGGTTGCTGGAAGACCCTATGTCTAGAAACAGGTCATTGCAACATGCCACACAAGCAGGTAAACTCAGACAATTTCTGCGATCACATCACCCCCTGGACACCTAACTCCTCAGACAAGAACCCTCTTGATTATTATATGTTAGGCGCAGAGATGCACTGAAGGCAAGGATTATGGCAGCATTCACCAACTTAAACAAGGAGACCGTCCAGGAGAGTTACAGAAGATTCCGAAGTCGTCTGGAGGCCGTGGTTGAAGCCAATGGCGATTTTATTGAGTAAATTTACTCTTTAGTATTTCAAGATATTTTTGTGTAATTTTGGTAAATATATCTGTTAAAATGAGATGTCACTGTTTTTTTTTTTGTTGTTTTTTTTTTATTATCTGAGAGTGTCAGGGACAAAAATGTTTAAACTAGTTTAATGCGATGGAGAGATCCTCAGACGGTTTAGATATCCATTCATACGAAAGACCGATGCAAACACAATGGAGTACTGAAATGTTATCGATCCAAAGTAAAACCTTGTTAAAACTGAATCAAATGCCTTATACTTAGATTTCTTCTTTGGCCACAGTAATTGGTCGGTTGGAGATTTTTTTTAAGTTATTACATTCCGCAATTGATTGGGGGAAAAAAAAACACTGTTTTGTGTGAAGTCGACGGAATTGATTGATCCTGCACAAATGTTATGGATGAGTGGTCAGCCAGAAGTCCTGGCTTAACACCCTGTGACTTTTTTTGTTGGGGTCAAGAAATTATGTCCTCCACACCCCAAGAGATTCTGGTGAATTCAGTTCACGCGATTCCTGGGCAGCTCGAAATCTGTGCGCACATCAAATTTTAAAGACAACCTCATGCTGAACGCTTTTCTCTCATCGTCATTCTTGGAAAAATTATAGTTAATAAATAATGTTTTAAAACTGGGAATTAGTTTTCAAGTACCCTGTATATATATATATATGTATATATATATAGTCATCCGCAGACAGATATGTTTCGCTGTATCACAGCTCATCAGTACGGTTAGACATCCGATTGCTTTCAACCCAGGATTGAAACCCGACCGAACTGGTGTCAGTCGGCGATACTGCTTCTGAACTATGGGCGCTCAGTAGAAGGAGGCAAACAGTTTAGCGTGTATATTATAATTATACACGCCCAACAGCTGAGAGTGTTCTAATTCATTGCTGAATGAACGATGCGTAGATGCCAGAGTAGCTACTGTTTTTCAAAGTCTACCATTCTTCCAGAGTGCTCAGTCGGGGTGTGAGAGAGTAAACAGTCATCCGCAGACAGATCTGTTTCGCTGTATCACTGCTCATCAGTACAGTTAGACATCCGATTGCTTTTTTAACTCAGGATTGAAACCCGACCGAATTGGCGTCAGTCGGCGATTCTACCTTTGGGTTATGGGCGCTCAGTAGAAGGAGGCAGACTTTTTAGCGTGTATATTATCATTATACACGCCTAATAGCTGAGAGTGTTCTAATTCATTGTTGAATGAACGATACGTAGATGCCAGAGTAGCTACTGTTTTTTCAAAGTCTACAATTCTTCCAGAGTGCTCAATCAGGGTGTGAGAGCGTAAATAGTCATCCGCAGACAGATCTGTTTCTCTGAATCACAGCATCAGTACAGTTAGACATCCGATTGCTTTTTATCCAGGACTGAAAGCCGACCGAGTTGGCGTCAGTCGGCGATTCTACCTCTGAGCTACGGGCGCTCGGTAGAAGGGGGCAGAATATTTGCTTAACATATAGTTAGTAAATCGCTATATATTAGTCTGAAGTGTATTGTATCTATTTTTTCTTTTTTTGTATATTTGGTCAGCTGTTTATTTTATTACATTTTAATTCAGTCCAAAAATATTTTCTGGCTTTAAATAGTCCACAAAGGGTTGATAAGCCGTAAAAACAAATCCATCAATCAAACACAGAGTCAAACAACGCTACTTGAATTATTGTATTATTGAATTATTGTATTTTGATATACTTCTTACTACTCTCTCTCACTTACTCTCTTTCTCTCTTTCACTTACCTTCTCTCTCTCTCTCTCTCTTGCTCTTTCATTGTCCATCTCCCTCTTTGCTTGTATATATAAATATTTCGATATTAGAAGAAGTTAAAAGCGCTTGTTAAGTTAAGTGCCATACGTGAAACACGCTTAGGCGATCATTATCCCGCACTAGGTCGCCATTGCTTTCTGCGGTAGACATGTTGCCAGCCCAGGCTATAGAAGCCATTCTGTCCTGTTATTTAACCAATAACTGGAAGGAAGAGACGGATTAATACCTTTCCCAAGGGTATTTGCGCGTAAGTGAATGCAATGAATTCACTTCGTGTTCCAATTCAGCAGCTGAAATTTTGTTGATTACAGAATGCAAGACCAGCTCTTGAAAGATAGTCAGAGTCGCTTTCTAGAAAATGTTCTATTTGTCCATACCGATAAGATCAAGATGTGAAAACATCAATTATTAAATGGTCCTGTTTTGGATCCGAGGATGTTTGCACCTTTTTTTTTTTTTTTTTTTTTTTTTAAATCATCTCACCCCAAGCAAGGCATTCCACTGCCACTATTGCGCATGGGGCTACATAGGGGAAGGTAAAGAGAAGGAGTGGATAGACATAGGGAATGTCAGGAGAAAGGTGATAGATGAGTAAGGATAGCGAGGATGAGTGTCGGGCAGATGGGAAGAGTGCTTGATAGAATGGGAGAATTAAACCTAAATTTAATAACTGTGAAAAGATTTATTAACAGGTAAGACACCCCCAAAAAATAAATAAATAAAAATAATAACTATTATAACTATTATTGTAGATTATAACGAACCCAGGGCAACTAGTGTGAGCACCCCCTTGTAAAAATCCAACTGAAAGCTATATGATATATAGAGAATATCTTCCTAATCAGTTCCCTACCTCTCTCTTTCTTCTTTTGTCAATAATGGGAATTATCTGGTCTGACCAAGATGCCCTTCCTAAAAAATCATTTTGATATTTAGTAATCTGGTTAAATTTGGGTAATTGACCAAGAATTTTTCAGACCTTTTGTTTTTATGTTCACCTAATACAAAGCCTAAGAGTCCCTCAAGGTAGAGAGTTACTGTGTGGCATTGTGAGAGCATAAGCAAAGTCAAGAATTGCCGTTCATGGGTTTAACGACCTATCAATCCCTATGGGATCATTAAAGGTCATAACCAATGATTTTGGGGTAAGGTTATTTTATTTTTACAACATTTTTCTTTTATCAAGATT
>JBBBDQ010001564.1:115000-127500 GCA_037127315.1 Ascarosepion bandense
CACATGTAACCAGATTTTAAGCCCAACTGAGGATGTCATCGAATGTGCGTCACTAGGAAGTACAGTCAACAAGACAAAATTAAAAGACCAACTTGAAAGACGACATACTGTCAAACTGCAAAAGAAAAAAAAATTACCCGTGATTGTGAAAATCTAGCAATATATTTCATCAATTCTAAAAGCAGTTAGTCAAAAATAAATAGTCACAGCAAATATTGATTTTTAGATAATTTATTTTTGTTTTAGATGAGCGTTGTAGTACAATGAATATCGGTTCAAAATGTAAAATCGGTAAGCCGAGTTCGAATTCCAATTAAATACTTTGCATTCACTTACGCACAAATACCCTTGGGAAAGGTATTAGTCCGTCGCTTCTCCCTCCAGATATGGACTAAATAGTAGAACAGATTGGGTTATATAGCCTTGGTTGCCAACTAGTTTACCGCAGAAATTAATGGCAACCAACTACAGGAAAATCTTCTGTCCTGTCAGGAATTCGTTGCATTCACTTACGTGCAAATACGCTTGGGAAAGATATAAATTCGTTACTTCTCCCTCCAGCTATGGATTAAATAGCAGAACAGATTTGGTTCTATAGCCTTGATTGCCAACTAGTTTACCGCAGAAATTAATGGCAACCTACTCCAGGAAAATCTTTCACTTACGTGAAAATAAGCTTGGGAAAGGTATTAATTCGTCACTTCTCCTTCCAGCTATGGGTTAAATAGCAGGACAGATTGGGCTCTATATAGTCTTGGTCGGCAACCTGTCTACCGCAGAAAGTAATATCAACCTACTGGCAAACTACTCTTTCTAGACATGATCGCCCAATCGTGTATCACGTATGGCACTCGACTGACTGATTTAAGTAAATTTCGATATAAATCCAGCAGACAACGTTAAAATAGTTGTTAATATAACATAGCTTTTAATGGATAAATGTTTATTTAAAAATGGCCCCACATAGAATAGATAATCCCAAGTTTTGATATATTTATGGATTAAACACTTAATCCCAAATACTAAATTGATTTTAATGGATTATATTATTTATTTATCCACTTTATGCTTTGAAATTTTACTAAAATTCTAATTAATTTAAAAAATAATTATTTATATTTATCCACTGATATTATCACAAGTACAAACACACACTCTCACTTTCTCGCACACACAGACTCCCCCACTCCTTTTATCGAAATGAAAAATCAGAGAGCCGAGTTCGAATTCCATTTGAATACGTTGCATTCACTTACGCACAAATAACCTTTGTTATTCGTCACTTCTCTCTCCTCTATGTGTTAAATAGCAGGACAGATTGGGTTCTATAGCCTTGATTGGCAACCAGTCTAACACAGAAAGGAATGGCAACGTACTGAAGAAAAATCTTCTGCCCAGTTAGTCATGTCTCTTTCCAGACATGATCGCCTAGCGTGTGTACCACGTATGGGCCTTAATTGACTAACTGATTTTTGCTAGGGCGCATTTGCTCTCGAATTGCCACATATTCATATTTTTAGGGCAGAACCTCTATGCTATAGAGTTATGTACTAAATAATACTTTATAATGTTGTGTTTGCTGCTATAATGTACCAAGAGAAATAAGAGGTTCTTGGTTTAGAAAAAAAAAAAATTTTTACAGTATTTACATTATTCGGACTATTGTTGCCATTTTTACGACGTTTCGGTCGTTGTACGCTCCGAGTTTCTTCAGGTGCTAGGAAGTTTAAACCGAACCCTTTCTTACAATCAGTGGATATCAGCTCGGAACGAGAAACCGGGGAGCCAAGTTCGAATTCCAGTTGAATCCATTGTATTCACTTACGCGCAAATACCCTTGGGAAAGGTATTAATCCGTCTCTTCCTTCCAGTTATGGGTTAAATAACAGGACAGATTGGGTTCTATAGCCTTGACTGGCAACCAGTCTACCGCAGAAAGCAATGGCAACCTAATGCGGGATAATCTTCTGCCCAGTCAGTCATGTCTCTTTCGAGACATGATCGCCTAAGTGTGTTTCACGTATGACACTTAACTGACTGATCTTTAAAAAAAATCTTTCTAGAAACTTGTTGATGTGAAACATGACGATTTTTTTATAATTCTTTATTTACACTAGTCATCATGGCGTATGTATGTTTTCATATAATTGTATGTCTATCTAATTTTATGTAAAGGGTTTTGTTTATCTATTTTTATATAATGATTATCAGTCAAGACCGGTTTCACTCGGGTAGTATAAGGAATAAAAAAACATATGGTGAATTTACATAACAAATACTTACACAACGTCCACCCTCGTCACTTTTATAGATATAGATAACAATGTAGAATGTCTCTATTCGATTAGGTTGGGAGTGGGGGCAACATATATAGATATAGATGATATAAATTGTGGTGATCGATTCTATATTATAATCAATACATAAACTGATCCCTGACTTTGTGGGGTTCATAATATATATTTTCTACCCCTAATTTTGGCTTTCTGAAAAATTTCAAGGTGTCGTTAGCGTTCTAAAATTTTGATCTACATCTGAGCGCACCTCCCGTCGAGCTAGACCGCAAAATGCAGACGCTAAGTCGAATCTATCAAACAAACAGATACTTGTTACAAAATAAATTTAATATCTAATATAATAGCCTTTTGATTTGATCACAGCCTTCATTCTGTCAGGCATTGATATCACAAGCTTCTTCAATGTATCTAATGTATCTCCTGCCAAGCAGCTTGTATTTGATCCCAAAGTGTGTCTTGTGAAATAACATTAGATTTATCAATTCGAGAGGGGGGAATAAGAAAAAAGTCAGCCCCATCCAAGGATAATAGAAAAATGAGTAGTTTCAAAATAACTTGTTTAATAGAAAATAGGAAAAATTAAATATAACTTCTTTTTAATATATTTCTTTTACGCCTAGTTTTAAATAATCAATATTTATTAGCAATTTGCTTGGTTTTTCACCCTGTATTTGAATTGCAGTGAGGTTTATTAACAGGTAAGACACCCCCAAAAAATAAATAAATAAAAATAATAACTATTATAACTATTATTGTAGATTATAACGAACCCAGGGCAACTAGTGTGAGCACCCCCTTGTAAAAATCCAACTGAAAGCTATATGATATATAGAGAATATCTTCCTAATCAGTTCCCTACCTCTCTCTTTCTTCTTTTGTCAATAATGGGAATTATCTGGTCTGACCAAGATGCCCTTCCTAAAAAATCATTTTGATATTTAGTAATCTGGTTAAATTTGGGTAATTTATTTGGGTAAGAATAGATAATCCCAAGTTTTGATATATTTATGGATTAAACACTTAATCCCAAATACTAAATTGATTTTAATGGATTATATTATTTATTTATCCACTTTATGCTTTGAAATTTTACTAAAATTCTAATTAATTTAAAAAATAATTATTTATATTTATCCACTGATATTATCACAAGTACAAACACACACTCTCACTTTCTCGCACACACAGACTCCCCCACTCCTTTTATCGAAATGAAAAATCAGAGAGCCGAGTTCGAATTCCATTTGAATACGTTGCATTCACTTACGCACAAATAACCTTTGTTATTCGTCACTTCTCTCTCCTCTATGTGTTAAATAGCAGGACAGATTGGGTTCTATAGCCTTGATTGGCAACCAGTCTAACACAGAAAGGAATGGCAACGTACTGAAGAAAAATCTTCTGCCCAGTTAGTCATGTCTCTTTCCAGACATGATCGCCTAGCGTGTGTACCACGTATGGGCCTTAATTGACTAACTGATTTTTGCTAGGGCGCATTTGCTCTCGAATTGCCACATATTCATATTTTTAGGGCAGAACCTCTATGCTATAGAGTTATGTACTAAATAATACTTTATAATGTTGTGTTTGCTGCTATAATGTACCAAGAGAAATAAGAGGTTCTTGGTTTAGAAAAAAAAAAAATTTTTTACAGTATTTACATTATTCGGACTATTGTTGCCATTTTTACGACGTTTCGGTCGTTGTACGCTCCGAGTTTCTTCAGGTGCTAGGAAGTTTAAACCGAACCCTTTCTTACAATCAGTGGATATCAGCTCGGAACGAGAAACCGGGGAGCCAAGTTCGAATTCCAGTTGAATCCATTGTATTCACTTACGCGCAAATACCCTTGGGAAAGGTATTAATCCGTCTCTTCCTTCCAGTTATGGGTTAAATAACAGGACAGATTGGGTTCTATAGCCTTGACTGGCAACCAGTCTACCGCAGAAAGCAATGGCAACCTAATGCGGGATAATCTTCTGCCCAGTCAGTCATGTCTCTTTCGAGACATGATCGCCTAAGTGTGTTTCACGTATGACACTTAACTGACTGATCTTTAAAAAAAATCTTTCTAGAAACTTGTTGATGTGAAACATGACGATTTTTTTATAATTCTTTATTTACACTAGTCATCATGGCGTATGTATGTTTTCATATAATTGTATGTCTATCTAATTTTATGTAAAGGGTTTTGTTTATCTATTTTTATATAATGATTATCAGTCAAGACCGGTTTCACTCGGGTAGTATAAGGAATAAAAAAACATATGGTGAATTTACATAACAAATACTTACACAACGTCCACCCTCGTCACTTTTATAGATATAGATAACAATGTAGAATGTCTCTATTCGATTAGGTTGGGAGTGGGGGCAACATATATAGATATAGATGATATAAATTGTGGTGATCGATTCTATATTATAATCAATACATAAACTGATCCCTGACTTTGTGGGGTTCATAATATATATTTTCTACCCCTAATTTTGGCTTTCTGAAAAATTTCAAGGTGTCGTTAGCGTTCTAAAATTTTGATCTACATCTGAGCGCACCTCCCGTCGAGCTAGACCGCAAAATGCAGACGCTAAGTCGAATCTATCAAACAAACAGATACTTGTTACAAAATAAATTTAATATCTAATATAATAGCCTTTTGATTTGATCACAGCCTTCATTCTGTCAGGCATTGATATCACAAGCTTCTTCAATGTATCTAATGTATCTCCTGCCAAGCAGCTTGTATTTGATCCCAAAGTGTGTCTTGTGAAATAACATTAGATTTATCAATTCGAGAGGGGGGAATAAGAAAAAAGTCAGCCCCATCCAAGGATAATAGAAAAATGAGTAGTTTCAAAATAACTTGTTTAATAGAAAATAGGAAAAATTAAATATAACTTCTTTTTAATATATTTCTTTTACGCCTAGTTTTAAATAATCAATATTTATTAGCAATTTGCTTGGTTTTTCACCCTGTATTTGAATTGCAGTGAGGTTTTTAGGAAAATCACACCTGTCCTAATACTTTTGCACACTACCTGTAATGAGCAAAAGTGTTAGGACAGGGGTGATTTTAAACTTTATTTTGATGCCTCATAAAAGATAAAATAGTTCTTGTCCTAATACTTTTGCACAGGACTGTATATATACTAGGTGCGATTGGTAAATTGTCGCAATTATTTCGATGCCTCATAAAAGAGGAAATAGTTCTCGTCCTAATACTTTTGCACAGTACTGTATATATACTAGGTGCGATTTGTAAATTGTCGCAATTATTTTGATGCCTCATAAAAGTTAAAATAGTTCTTGTCCTAATACTTTTGCGCAGTACTGTATATATACTAGGTGCGATTTGTAAATTGTCGCAATTATTTTGATGCCTCATAAAAGATAAAATAGTTCTTGTCCTAATACTTCTGCGCAGTACTGTATATATACTAGGTGCGATTTGTAAATTGTCGCAATTATTTTGATGCCTCATAAAAGATAAAATAGTTCTTGTCCTAATACTTTTGCACAGTACTGTATATATACTAGGTGCGATTTGTAAATTGTCGCAATTATTTTGATGCCTCATGAAAGATAAAATAGTTCTTGTCCTAATACTTTAGCATAGTACTGTAGGTTTCGTTATATGCAATGCTACGAGTAAATCTGTTTTAAATGCGTGTGTCTAGACAGTAATATTGTATGTGCAAACACTTAAATTTTCGCAGCGAGTATCCAGATACGTTTTATCTTGATTCGTCCAACGAATGTTTAACCGATGTTTAAAAAAAATTTCAAAGTCTCTAAACATAGCTGAATTATGTTTAAGTGACTTCCTACCTTGAAAAATGCTAATACCAATGTCTATATTAAAATACTTACATAAACTTTCGAAAGCAAAGAATAGTAACATTCAAATTGTTAAACGTGAAAAAA
Organism: Ascarosepion bandense; assembly: GCA_037127315.1. NCBI lineage: Eukaryota > Metazoa > Mollusca > Cephalopoda > Sepiida > Sepiidae > Ascarosepion > Ascarosepion bandense. The sequence goes on from JBBBDQ010001564.1 coordinate 121,223, forward strand.
TCTCAAAACTTATTTTGAAAATCGACGATGAAAAAAAATAAGTGGGGAAAAAACAAAATAAGCAGAAAAAATGTGGGAAAGGCATTTTTCAGCCAATATCTATTCCAGCCTCGCCAGACCGCAGGATCACTTCCCATTTCACCTCCCCCCAACGACGTTCGTCTCAGCTTGTTGAAAACGAAACCAGATGTTATTAGTTTGTAAAGAGTATAATTTACAAATTTTAAAAGTGCATTTTTTTTCACTTTTCTGGGTTTTTTTTTCAGACATTTGATTATATATTCGCATTATTTGCATATATCTCCGCATTATTTGCATATATATCCGCATGATTTCTTTTAATATCTCTATATACATTCTTTATATACACCCTACGTATTATTAACGGGTCTGCTGAATTTGAAAAATAGATTCCCTACGAATGGGTTGATTTGCATGAGGCTTGCGTTTCTTATATATATATATATATATCAAATGGCTATTCCCCTCTAAATTTTATCTGAATTTACGGATACATATATATATATATATATGTGTGTGTGTGTGTGTGTGTGTGTGTTTGTGTGCGTATATATACACACGACACACACACACACACACACACACACACACACACACACACACACACATATATATATATATATATATATATATATACCATTCATTCAGTAATGAATTAGAACACTCTCACTACTGGCGTATGAATACATGATATATCACACGCTAAAAGTCTGCCTCCTTCTACCGAGCGCTTATAACTCAGATGTACAATCGCCGACTGATGCCAATTCGGTCGGGTTTCAATCCTGGGTAAAAAGCAATTGGATGTCTAACCGTACTGATGAGCTGTGATACAACGAAACAAACCTGTCTGCGGATGACTATATATATATATATATATATATATATATATATATATATATATATATATATAGTTTTTGGTCACATTTAAATTAGACCAGTACATAGTTGTATTTTTTTTTAATCATATCACCCCAAGCAAGGCGAAAACGCCACTGATGCGCAAGGGGCTACGTAAGAGTAAAAAGATTGGAAAAGAGAAAAACCGGAAACCACATCTTAAACAGGAAACAAGGGATGAGCCTCTTCCAATGTTCAATAGACGTGGGTGGAGTGTGAAAAGTGTTCAATACATTTATATTGTAGAACTTTGGAATATTTTTCATTTGAAAATTAGTTATTTGCGCAACCTAGGTTTCAACCTTTTGGTATCTTCAGGCGATTTATTATAACTGATTTTTTTGGTTTTTCAATCGTAAGAACAGAGGGGGGTTTACGGACGCGCAACTAGAATTTTTAAACAACCGACAATTTCAAAATAAGAGAAGAGTTATTTAAGGACCTGACAACACTTTCATCCATGTTTGTCTGATCGCAGAATGTCTATTTACAGATGTGATTACATCTGAACATAATTTTTATCTGTTTAGTCTATAAGATGGACCATAATGTGAAAAATGGATATATAAATAAGTGGAGAGGATATATCTGCTTCGAAAATCGGTATTCGAAATGTTGGTCTCTGATTTGCTTTGAACACCTTCTCTTAAGCACGTGCCAGGTCATGTATAGATATATTTAGAAAAGCGGTGTCATGTTGACCTCGTGTCCCCACTATAATTTGGGTATGTCTGTATCCTCCTTGAATCAACAATTACACTTATTGTCAATAGCTGATGTTGACAAGGGATCATTTTTTTATAATATAAAAATGCACTTAAAATTTTTTTAATGTAGTTATGAAATTAAAAGTACGAAAGAAAATATGAATTGTCAAAAATAATACAAATGTTATTGAAAGATTAAGTCTATTATGTGTATAATGGAAATGCATTGCTCATGATTTTACGAAATGAATGTAATTAAAATTAGATAAGAAAGAATTGTCATTTATCAGGAATTAATTCAAATAGTACTGAATAAATAAGATTCTTCTTCTTTAATGTGCCATGTCCTTTCAGGACGTAGGCGATCATGGCTTTCCACATCTCCCTATCCCTGGTGGCTCTTAGCACGCTTTCTCCTGTTGCACCACGCAACCCTCGTTCCGTCATCAACCTGATCAGGTCCTTCAAATATGTTATCCGCTGCTTTCCCCCTGTCTCTTTTTCCCTCTATCTGACCTGTTAGTATCAGGTTCTCCAAGCCCTCCTTCCTCATTGCATGTCCCAGGAACTTTAGTTGTCTCTTCCTGATGCTGAGTATTAATTTTCTTTTCGTTTACATCCTTTCTAAAACCTCGTCTTTGCTCACATGGTTGGTCCATGATATCCGCAGCATCCTTCTGTAGAACCACATTTCAGCTGCTTCAAGTTTTTCCTTCATCTTCGAAGATATTGTCCAAAATTCACTGCCATATTGAAGAACTGACATCACATAGCAGTCCAGTACTCTCTTCTTTGTTTCTAGCGAAATTGTCCTGTTTCTTAATACTCTACTCAGCTCCAGGAATGCATCCTTGTGCTTTTGGATCTTATGAATATAAATGTATAGAAACTGTTGTGGTCACAAAGTGAGGGGTCAGTTTATATATTAATTGTAATATGGAATTGATCCCCCACTTTATATCCAGTATTCTTCTGTAGAACCACATTTCAGTTGCTTCAAGTCTTTCCTTCATCTCTGATGATATTGTCCAGCATTCGCTGTCGTATTGAAGAACTGACATTACATAGCAGTCCAGTACTCTCTTCTTTGTTTCTAGCGAAATTGTCCTGTTTCTTAATACTCTACTCAGCTCCAGGAATGCATCCTTGTGCTTTTGGATCTTATGAATATAAATGTATAGAAACTGTTGTGGTCACAAAGTGAGGGGTCAGTTTATATATTAATTGTAATATGGAATTGATCCCCCACTTTATATCCAGTATTCTTCTGTAGAACCACATTTCAGTTGCTTCAAGTCTTTCCTTCATCTCTGATGATATTGTCCAGCATTCGCTGTCGTATTGAAGAACTGACATTACATAGCAATCGAGTACTTTCTTCTTTGTTTCTAGCGAAATTGTCCTGTTTCTTAATACTCTTCTCCGCTCCTGGAATGCATCCTTGTGCTTTTGGATCTCAGGAATATAAATGTATATAAACTGCTCTGACCACTAAGTGTTGGGGTCAGTTTATATGCTGCTGGTAATATAGAACTGATCAAATTCCTGCAAAACATTAACAGAGCATTGAAGGGAATGATCCACTTGTGATCGAGCAGTAATTCGCTTGTTTCTGGATTTCCGCAGTGGGGAAATGAGTCTTGAAGATCAAAATTGTGAAAGACGTCCATCGGCAATTGATAACACTATTTGAAAAAGAAAAATTACGCCAAAGTGCCTGAGAAATTTATCAGAAAATGGGTGTCAGAATTTCAACAATATCGGCTCATTTCAAGAAAACTGGGAGAGTGAAGAAACTCGATAAATGGGTTCCAAATAAACTCACTGAGAGTCAAAGAGTTCGACGTTTTGAAGCGTATTCAATGCTGTATCTGCAAAACTCGAAAAGTGAAGAGAAATGAATTCTTTATGAAAACGATCAACTTCCTGACTCGGTCAGGACAAAGTACTCAAATATTTTCGAACAACCGAAATTGCAAGAACTGATGATTACGGTGATCGCCTCCTGGTTCGCCATTAGACTTTCCCATTGCAGTTTCCTGGAATTTAACTAAGGTATCATTTGATGTGCGTTGTGGCGCAGTGGCTAACGACTCGGAACGACAAATCGGTGTGCCGAGTTCGAATTCCAGTTGAATTCTTTGCATTTACTTACGCACAAATGCCCTTGGGAATGATATTAATCCCTCTCATTCTCCAGTTATGGGTTAAATAATAGGACAGATTGGCAACCAGTCTACTGAAGAAAGCAATGTCAACCTAGTGCGGGATAATCTTCTGCCCATTCAGTCATGTCTCTTTCGAGACAAGATTACCCAAGTGTGTATCACGTATGGCTCTTAACTTACTGACTGAATATAATAGTTGAAAAACATAATTAAAACTTCTACTAGGCATAAAGTGAGGGATCGGTATTCTATGGTTATGAAGTAATAAGCTGATCCCCCATTAATTACTGCTTATTAATATAATATAACCCTTTTTTCCTCTAGCTATGAGTCAAACAACAGGACAGATTGGGTTCTATAGCCTTGGCTGGCAATCAGTCTACCGCAGAATATAATGGCAAACTACTGTGGGATAATCTTCTGCCCGGTCAGACATGTCTCGAAAGAGACATGATCGCCCAAGCGTGTATTACGTATGGCACTTAACTGACTGACAAGATTAGCATCTAGTTCCCATCCTTTTGCTGAGAAAATAGTTAAATGTTATCGCCTCTTCTACTCTAACAGTTTTCTTTCTTGCACTTCCGTTTTGTGGAATTCCCTACCATTTGCTTGTTTCCTTAATAGCTACAATCTCCAAAAGTTTAAATTCAACTTCAATTGCCATTTTTTATCTACTTGATTTCCATCCATCCCTTATCTTTATTTCATCATCCAAACAGCTACATCTGCAAAAGTTTAAATGCAACGACAATTGCCATCTTTTATCTACTTGATTCCCATACATCTCTTATCTTTTCTTCAACATCCCAATAGCTACAATCTCCAAAAGTTTAAATGCAACATCAATTGCCATCTTTTATCTACTCGATTCCCATCCATCTCTTATCTTTTCTTCAACATCCCAATAGCTACAATCTCCAAATTTTTAATGCAACTTCAATTGCCATCTTTTATCTACTTGATTTCCATCCATCCCTTATCTTTATTTCATCATCCAAACAGCTACATCTGCAAAAGTTTAAATGCAACGACAATTGCCATCTTTTATCTACTTGATTCCCATACATCTCTTATCTTTTCTTCAACATCCCAATAGCTACAATCTCCAAAAGTTTAAATGCAACATCAATTGCCATCTTTTATCTACTCGATTCCCATCCATCTCTTATCTTTTCTTCAACATCCCAATAGCTACAATCTCCAAATTTTTAATGCAACTTCAATTGCCATCTTTTATCTACTTGATTCTCATCCATCTCTAATCTTTTCTTCAACATCTAAATAGCTACAATCTCCAAAAGTTTAAATGCAACGTCAATTGCCATCTTTTATCTACTTGATTCCCATCTATCTCTTATCTTTTCTTCATTATCCAAATAGCTACAATCTCCAAAAGTTTAAATGCAACGTCAATTACCATCTTTTGTCGACTTGATTCTCATCCATCTCTTATCTTTTCTTCAACATTTGTTCTTTCTCTATAACCACCTGCGCACCAACGGCATTTCTGCTTTGCCTGGGATGAAGTGATTATAAAAAAATCTTCTGTTGAAAAGAAAATTTAGAAACTGAATTCAAAGATTTCTTGGCGTCCAAACATTAAGTGCTTTATAATAAAAGCACAAATAACCTTGTAATACGAGAGTATAGACGTACAGAAGTTCAGGATTCCTATTGTGACTGATTTAAACACTATTTAAATGCATTAATTCAGAAATAAAATTTGATTCTAAAAATGGACATTATTTTCCAAACAATAAGCATAAAACATTCACTCTCAACATTGACGGGAGCCAGCAATACGATAAACTGCATTATCCAAGTTTGTTTTGCACTTCCCATCGTCTTGTTGCAGATAACAAGTGGGCGTGGGATACAAGTACAAAGTTATATTTGCGTAAACCAGCAAAGTGGGGAATGGCTGCTTATCTTGAAAATTAACATTCGAATTCTTGGACTGGAACATAACCCACTTATGACGAATAACGATATAGAAGTAACTCAGGTAATTACGAAGTTAGATTTTGTCTGGTATAAAACACTAAAAGTGAAGGCTCTGAGGAGTAGTTTTAGTACAATTATACGTGATAGACGATTGGGTGATTATGTCTGTTTCGAGACATGACTGACTGGGCAGAAAATTTATCAGCAGTAGATTGCTATTACTTCTTGTTGTATACTAGTTGTTAACCAATATAAACTTATTTATAAATGGAACGTTGTCTGTGTTTGTGTGTGTGTCCGTTACCTATAGACTCCGAAACGGCTGAACCGATTTTCTTGAAAATTTACACAGTTCAACTATAAGCGTCTGCAAGTGTTCTTAGGTAGGTTTTGTGTACACCCGATAAATATCGAAAATCGATAATCGAAAAAATCGGGTTATAGAAGGAGTGGCCCGATTTTAATCAAATTTGATACACTCATAGAAAAAGACATAAGAAACGATATTCAGAAGTTTCAAGGTTACAGTTCTTAC
>JBBBDQ010001564.1:130000-217500 GCA_037127315.1 Ascarosepion bandense
GTGATTTTTTTACGTGTCTTTGCTCTACATTGCTTCCTCTTTGTTATTCCGCTTTGGTTAGTTCTGTATCGAGCACTTTTTCTTTCTTTGTGGTTGGTTCCGTTTGGGTTTTTTTTTTCTTTACTGCGGGGTATTGTATGTATTGTCTGTATTCCGCAGTTTTTTTTCCCCCTCTTGTCCAACGCCTTATAGCAACGGACAATAACGGAATTAGATTCTGTCTGTTATTTGTTGTCCTCAAAGTTTATTTTCGTATAATTTTAGGATTTAGATACTTACAGAGTCGGTCTTGTTATTATATATATATATATATATATATATATATATATATATATATATATATATATATATATCTTATTAACTGTATTCCTGCGTTCAAGTTCATAGGATACAAACGTTAGTATACTTGTTCTTCTTCCTTTATTTTGTGTTGGTCCCATTACCGGGATCCACAACCATAATATTATGGACTGTTGGATGACTGACGGAGAGTGAAAAAAAAGCAGGAAATATACTTTCACTTCCTGACTCAACCCTACCCAGAAATCCTGTTTCGTCAGGATTAATGGTCTGCAAGAGTAACTGCTAATTGCCTCTCTGCGGCTCGTAACTTGGAAGTATTACCCTAGCCCAACTACATATGTTCAGCAGACGGTGAATAATGCATTTACTACGACAGCAAATGGTTTGGGATTTTAGCTTTACCGAAAAATGGAATTTGAACAAATACCCTTCGGAAAAAAAAAACATGAAACAGTTTCTTCTCTACCCTAACTAGCATTGGGTTAAGTCTCAGCATAGCCTGCACTCTCTAACTTTGACAAGCAACTAATCTCAGAGAAGGAAAATTAAGAGGATATAAATCCGTGTGAAAAGCAACGGGAGACGAATGCACTATCTTTCTCAAAAATGTATGGTATTTCCCACATAATTAAAAAATAAAAAATCGTCCCAACTCTGTCCTGAATGGATCTGGCATTCAAAACATTATCTTGAGAAAATGCATCTATATGGATTATATATTGATTTTCCTTAAAATGAATTAAGTTACTCAAGTTTCTCTTTGTGAAAATCTAAAAATGAAAAATAGACAGTTATTTGTACGAGAGAATGCAAATATCACACATAACTTTGTCATTTGCATTTAATAGCATATAATGTATACCACGAGTGAGTGGCACTTGCTTAATAGAGAAAACCACAGGCGGCGTAAGAAAGAGCAGAGATGAATAATTGTACGTACGGCAGCAAATACGATCTTCAAAATTAGACTGTAACTTCCATTTTATGTTGAGTTCAAACTTTGAGACTAACACGTCACTCAATAATTCCCGGGCCTGATATATAGATGACATACCACATCTATAAGTCCCGAGCCTGATATATAGATGACATAACACATCATTAATCCCGGGCCTGATATATAGATGACATAAAACATCAATAAGTCCTGGGCCTGATATATAGATGACATATCACATCAATAAGTCCCGGGCCTGATATATAGACGACATAACACATCATTAAGTCCCGGGCCTGATATATAGATGACATGCCACATCAATAAGTCCCGGGCCTGATATATAGATGGCACCACCAATAAGAAATCCATATGATTTTCATAAAGTATTAACCTTCAAATGGATGTTACATGACAAAATTTGGGCCCAATCAGATTATTAGTTTATAAATTAGTTTCTCAAACCAATGGAAAAATCTGAATTTCGTGTGTTGATAAAGCATTTCTGATGGGAAAAATACTGTTCAAGCAAAGCAATAAATTGATAAGTGCTATTCGGACTCTGCTTTGTCAAAAGCAACGATTAAGAAGTGGTATGCTGACTTTAAACGCGGCTGTACAGACACAAATGATGATGAACGCTCAGGTCACCCAAAATTGGTAGTTGTCCCAGAAAACAGCAAAAATAATCAACAAACTCGTTTAGGCCGATCGTAAATTGAAGCTGCATAAGATAGCAGAGGAGTTGAAGGCAGTGTATTCACCATTTTGCATGAACATTTTTCAATGAGAAAGCTGTATTCACAGTGGGTGCCGCGTGTGCTCACAGTCGATCAAAAACAACAACGCATCGACGATTCAGAGAAATGTTTGCAACTATTTCAACGCAACAAGAAGTTTTTACAAAAATATGTAACAATGGATAAAACATGGATTCACTACTTCACTCCGTTGTCAAATTGACAGTCAGCTGAGTGAACAGCAGCAGGTGAAAGCCGTCCAAAGCGGCCAAAGACGCAAACATCAACAGGCAAGATTTTGGTTTCCGTATTTTGGGATGCATAAGGTATTTTATAAATTGATTACCTTGAGAAAGAAAGAACCTTCAGTAGCGAATATTGTATAGCATTATTGGTGTGTTTGAAGGAAGAAAACGCCAAAAAACGGCCACAAATGTAGAAGAAAAAAGTTATCTTACACCAAGACAAGGCACCGTATCACAAGTCGATCACAACGATGGCAAAACTACATGAATTGCACTTCAGATTGCTTCCGCATCTACCCTATTCTCCAGATCTGACTACCAGCGACTAGTGGCTGTTTGCAAACCTCAAAGGAAAAGAACGAGATTTGGTTCCAATGAAGAAGTGATATCGTAAACTGAGGCGTATTTTGAGGCCAAAGAAAAATCGTTCTATAAATAAGGCATCGAATTGTTAGAGAAGCGTTTGAACCTGTGTATCATCAGGTATCGTTGTTTTCGTATTCGACTCTGCTCCGGTGTGCGGCGGCGGCGTCGTCGTCGTAGTCGTTGTCAGCTCGCATCGGTGGCGGCGGCAATGGCAACACGGCGGACGACGTGCAACAGCAGAAGCAGCGAACCACGGAAGCCGGTGACGGTGCGCCAGGCCTAGACGGACGAGATCTAACGCACACGACAGATATGTTGACAAATAAGGTCGAATTTTGACTAAAAGTTGTTGTTTTATTAGTTAGGACTGGGATTTATTGAGTGATGCGTTATTAACAATCTAAACACTTTTTCAGCATTGAAGCTGGCCAACGACAGATATTGATATCGATCAATAACATTACAAAAATCTGCTTTTTAAAAAAACTTTGTGACAGAAATACACTAACTGACATTTTTTACGAAATCTAAACTTATTTATGAATAGAACTTTGTGTGTGTGTGTGTGTGTGTGTGTGTGTGTGTGTGTGCGTGTGCGTGTCCGTTACCTATAGACTCCGAACAGCCAAAACGATTTTCTTGAAAATTTGCACAGTTGTACTATAAGCGTCTGCGAGTGTTCTTAGTTAGGTTTTGTGTCGAGGTACCCCCGATAAATATCGAAAATCGATAATCGAAAAAATCGGGTTATAGAAGAAAAATGTGATACACTCATAGACAAAGACATAAGGAACGATATTCAGAAGTTTCAAGGTTGCAGTTCTTACAATAATTCAGAAAATCGATAATATATATATATATATATACAAAAGGCAAGATGTTTGTGTGTCTGTTTATTTGCCTGTATGTCTATTTTTTTCAGTCCTTTTATTTTAGTTTTTTCTTTGGGTTTGGCTCTAAGTAGGTATAATTGTAGTTTTTAGTCTCGGCCATAATACAATTTACTCAAAGGACTTATTTAGCCTTCAAAATTCAGTTTACGACGAAAAAAACTTTTTTGATATTGATACCAGGAAATCAAAATTTGACTTACATCCATTCATTTTTCTTTCAATCTACGGATTCGCTTCAACAACTATTGCTTTTTAGTCTTTCGTGCCAACGTCCAAAGAGTCAGAGCTCCAGGACTGTGGATTAGTTTTAAAGCTTTCATTAAACCCGAGCAACGCCGGGCTATACTGGTAGTATATGTATACACACACGTACGCAAGAACTCTTGCCTCACGCAGAACAGCACGTAATCACAGAAAGAGAGCTATGGCGTAGGCAAAGGTAGTCTATGCCAAAGTAAAAAAAAAAAAAAAAAACCAGAAGACTTGGATCCCACAAATTCTGGAAATCACGAACATAATTCTCAACTGGGGCAAATAGTCCGTGTTTTTCTATCGAAACTATGAAGCTTTTGTGTTTGATTACTTGTCATGAAACAAGCTGCTGAAACTTCAAATGTGTAAATGTCTAAATAAATTCCTTATCTTTTTTTTTAATCATATCACCCCGATCAAGGCGGTAACGCCACTGATGTACAAGGAGCTACATAGGAGTGAGAAGATTTGAAAAGAGAAAACCCGAAACCGCATCCTAAACAGGAAACAAGGGATGAGCCTCTTCACCCTTTCAATAGACGTGGGTGGAGTGTGAACCGAGCGATAGTTTAGTCTATCTACTCCAATTGAAAAAAAGAAAAAAGTGAGAAGATTTGAAAAGAGAAAACCGGAAACCGCATCCGAAACAGGAAACAAGAGATGAGCCTCTTCACCTGTTCAATAGACGTGGGTGGAGTGTGAACCGGGCGATAGTTTAGTCTATCTACTCCTATTCTCGTCTCGTTAAACATATACATGCGTGTTTCCTCATCATTATTCCTACATACTTCTCGTCTAATTACTTTTTTTAATAAGGCATATTACGGACATTATTGTCTTAATAAAAAAATATGAAGTTTTAAATCATTTAAAATTCTGTATTAATATTTATCGGTTAGGTGATATTGTTCTTAAATGATTTTCTAACATTTTCTCAACAAGGGTCTATAAGAATATAGAGATAAAATACTTAACATTCATTAAAACATTAATTTACTTAGAATATTTTCCTGTTAGGTTGTCCCAGAAGTTCGTAAACACTTGCAAAAAAATTGAAATTTTACTCATCATGTAATCTAAGGTTACCAAAAAACACTTGCAAAAAATTGAAATTTTCTCGCAAAAACAAAAAAAATTATTGTTCAAAATAAAGACCATAATTTTCCAAGACTTTCTGCCATCGATCTGCAAGCTCTGGTCAAAGTACCATTCAGCCAGCTTCGAATCAAAGAATTCTTGACACGCTTCCTCGACTTCATCAAACGAGTCGAATCGACGGCCCTTCAGAAAAGTGTTGCATTGAGCGGAAAAGGCCGTAATCTGATGGAGCAAATAGTCCGTGTTTTTCATGACAAACTCATTCTCATCAGATAAAACTATGTCCTTTCCATTTAGCTTTAGTTCTAACTTCACTTTAGACGACAAGGATCATTTTCTCCCCGAAATCCCTTACTTCTCAGAGCACATACTTCGTGATAGCTCTACCTCGCCTTGGGAAGTTAACTTAAATCTACGAAGACAACTGACTCGGATAAAACCCCATGTAGCTGTTGTCAAGAACCTTGGCCCAGGACTCTCTGATCTTGACAAAATTTGTTTTTAACCGAAATATTTCCCAAGCTTATAGATCAGCGATTCCAACTGGGGGAGATTTCCCCCTGGGAGGAAATTTGAAGCTACCAGTGGGGAAATAATTACACTACATTTGCCAAAACTAACCCCTGATATTGATACACTGGTGCACAAGAAGCGGCCGTCACCCTTCTCACTAATTTAATTCTGAAGTAGAAGAGCAAGTCCTTTTATTTGTTACTAACCGCTCTCTAGAGCTATGCTTAGTTGTTGCTAACTGTTCTCTATTCACGTTACTCTGTAACTATAAGTTTATCAGTATATTTGTACATTTAAAAAATAAATTAGTAAATAGCCTCAGTGTGTTTTAACTGCTCTTTGTCTCATACACATGAAGAGGAAAATCTGGATGGTTGAACTGGGTTTAGGAGGAAATGACAGAAAAAAGTTTGGGAATCACTGCTATAGATTGTCTTAACTGTATATCCTGTTTAAAGCAATGCTGATGAGCCCTCGCCTCGTCTGTCTCTTTGTCAGCAAATATTTACAAGTTACCATCAATTAGTTATTGATCATTTCAACAGGAAAACATGCTGGGCGACAAAGGGTATGGTCTTCGCTCCTCTAGGTCCAAATCTAGTGTTTTAAATATCATCACGCATAGAGACAGTGAAACGTTTGATAATATATACAACACGAGAGCGATTGCTTTATCGCGAAGGCCTTTAAAAAGTGTTAGCATATGGGAATTACCACATAAACTAGCCAGCTATGGAATGAAAATTCTCAGCTATCATCGTCAATGGTCTGTTCGTTTAGACATATTAAATCAATCCTGGCCTTTTCCAAGGTTGGCTTCTCGGTTTTACTCTCTTTCTGCTTCATATTAATGAACATTCTTATATCTTTAGAAAATATTAGGTTGTCCCAAAAGTTCGTAAACTCTTGCAAAGAAATTGAAATTTTACTCATCATGCAATCTAAGGTTACCAAAAATCACTTGCAAGAAATTGAAATTTTACTCGCAAAAACAACAAGAGTTATTGCTCAAATTAAAGACCATCATTTTCCAAGACTTTCTGCCATCGATCTGCAAGTTTTCGGATCTGGTCAAAGTACCATTCAGCTGGCTTCGAATCAAAGAATTCTTAACACGCTTCATCAAACGAGTCGAATCGGCGGCCCTTCAGAAAGTGTTGCATTGAGCGGAAAAGGCCGTAATCTGATGTAGCACAGTCAGGACTGTAGGCTGGATGTGGCAGAATCTCAATGCCGTCCAGCTCTTCAAACTTGTCTTTGGTTTTCCTGGCGGTATGTAGCTTGCCATTGTCCTGCTGCATCAAAGCGCGATTTCGGTTGATAAGAGCCGGGTACTTTTGCTTCAACTTTTCGTAGACCCGCTCAAGTTGCTGACAGTAAGTTTCGGCACTGATGGCACGACCATTCGGAACCAACTCAAAATGCACGATTCCTTCAAAGTTCCACCAAACGCACAACATGACTTTCTTGCCGAATCGATCTTGTTTTGGAACCGACGGTGTCTCTTGCCCTTTCTGAAACCCATCGTTTGTCTCGATTGTGCTGAACCAGATAGACCCATTTCGCAAGTGTTTACGAACATTTGCGACAATCTAATATAAATGAAGATGATATCACGGTGTATCGACACACTTTTAAATATCTACATGACTGAAACCTGATCTTTCCACTGACACAGGAGCAGTTGTGTTTCCTAGGCAATATAGTCTGGCAGACCCCAGCATTATCCAGGATGGTTTGAATTTAAACTCTTCTTTCTGCTAGACTAGTCAACCACCAAGGCTTATAGGACTAATCTGTTCTGCTGTTTTCCCATAACTGGGAGGAAAAGTGATTAATCCATATAGAGTATTAGTACGTATGTGAATGTAAAGAACTCGACTGGAATTCGAACTCTCCTCTCTGATTCCTCTACCCGAATCGTTATTCACTACACCAGCTAGCAGGCCCCAAATTTGCTCCAGTCTCGATGAGCGTTAATACTCTCAATGAAGTTCTTTGCTTCGAACGTTTATAGGATCTAAAGCTCACATGACTCCAAATGAATTGTCGCAAAAAGGAAAATAAAACCGGTACAGCATTTTAACACTTTCAAAAATTTTTGAACGCTATCTTGGTTTAACGGATGTACCTTGTGGCGCAGTGGATATCGGCTCGGAACGAGAAATCGGAGAGCCGAGTTCAAATTTCAGTTGAATTCCTTGCATTCATTTACGCGCAAATACCCTTGGGAAAGGTATTAATCCGTCTCTTCCCCCCAGTTATGGGTTAAATAATAGGACAGATTGGGTTCTATAGCCTTGGTCGGCAACCAGTCTACCGCAGAAAACAATGGCAACCTACTGCGGGATAATCTTCTGCCCAGTCAGTCATGTCCCTTTCGAGACATGATCGCCCAAAGCGTGTATCACGTATGGCACTTAACTGACTGATGTTTGTTTAAATGCTGCCACAGTCCCTGCTTTCAGTTCATCTTTAGTGCTAGAAGGGGTTTTGTTGCTCTCTCTCTCTCTCTCTCTCTCTCTCTCTCTCTCTCTCACACACACACACACACACACACACAAATGCGATGGGGTTGCAGTCTAGAGATGTAAGGTTTGATGTGGCCGCAGAAACATCTGACAGTCATTACTAGGTTCTCTTGCTTGTGCGACATGGTGCAGAGTCCTGTTACTAAACATAGGATCTTCCAGCAGCCACCCTCTTGATTCAGCAGGAGCACCTGACTAGATATGGAAACAGTATTCAATGCACAGATGAATGGTAGATTTACGACTCTGCAAGATGGATTCTGACAAGAAAAACTTCCTGGCTCAGCACAGTGATTCAACTTTCTTAGCAGGAGATGAAGCTATTGATTCAATGTATTCATTCCACCTGAGATTGACTGAGAGAGTGAGGCCAAAGAGGCCCAGTGTATTGCTTTCGAGGAGACTAGAGTGGTCTGTATTAATGGAGGTAAGAAAGCTTCTCTATGGTGGTTAAATGAGAGCAGCTTCATTTTGAAAGCATTAAAATTTACGAGCTATTTCTTGCCTTAATCCATCATAAATTAAAGCTCCTTTTCAAGAGCTGAAGTGAGATCTACTTTGTCAGACCTGGCAAATTTCATACTTTCGTAATCACTATTCAACTCATCCAACACTTGTAAATTGCTATGCATTGTCCTTAGATTAACTGTGAAATGTCTGTACTTCTGGTGCGAATGCCAAGCAGTACAGCATTTCCAAGTTTCTGGCGGTGTGAGATGATGTGCCTTGTGATGCATTGGATAGCGTCTCGGAACGAGAAATCGGAAAGCCGAGTTCGAATTCCAGTTACATTCCTTGCATTTACTTACACGCAAAACCCTTGGGAAATTTATTAATCCGTCTCTTCCCTCCAGTTATGGGTTAAATAATAGGACAGACTGGGTTCTGTAGCCTTTGTTGGCAATCAGTCTACCGCAGAAACTAATGGTAATCTACTTAAGGATAGTCATCTGCTCAGTTAGTCATGTCTCTTTCGAGACATGATCGCCCAAAGCGTGTATCACGTATGGCACTTAACTGACTGACTGAATTTAATAGTTGGAAACATAATTAAAACTACTACTGGGCATAAAGTGGGGGATCGGTTTTCTGTTGTTTTGAAGTAATAAACTGATCCCCCAATAATTACTACTTAATAATATAATACATCACTTCCCCATCTAGCTATGAGTCAAATAACAGGACAGATTGGGTTCTATAGCCTTGGCTGGCAATCAGTCTACACCAGAAAGCAATAGCAACCTACTGCGGGATAATCTTCTGCCCAGTCAGTCATGTCTCTTTCGAGACATGATCGCCCAAGCGTGTATCACGTATGGCACTTAACTGACTGACTGAATATAATAGTAGGAATAATGATTAAGTCTTCTACTGGTCATAATGTGGGGGATCAGTCTTATATTGCTATGAAGTAATAAACTGATCCCCCACTTATTACTACATAATAATATAATACATCACTTTCCCATCTAGCTATGAGTCAAATAACAGGACAGATTGGGTTCTATAGCCTTGGATGTCAACCAATCTACCGCAGAAAATAATCGCAAACTACTGCGGGATAATCTTCTGCCCAGTCAGTCATGTTTCTTTCGAGACATGATCGCCCAACGTGTATCATGTATAGCACTTAACTGACTAACGCTCTTAACCCTGGAACACTAACCATCAATTAAAGTTACACCACTACTAACCATGGATATATCATACCCGATTTTGAAAATATCTAATATAAATATTTATTTGAACTATTTTACATGCAGGCACTTCAAATTTTGTACTTTGTGTTCACATCAATAGGAATTGAAAAACGTATTATTTAGGTGAGAAAATCAGGTACTGAATATTCAATGAAATTGTAAATAAAATGGCGTCATTTGTGTTGGGTACGATATGCCCATGGTTAGTGTTCTCGGGTTAAAACAATCTCACTCATAAATCCTCTAATTTGAGTGACTCTTGTGCCTTGTATTGCGTAAACTAAATGTTTAAAAAACAGACAGCACTCTTCCATTGCGATTTGTAGGTGCTCTTTTAAATAATTTTTTATCGATGAAGGTACGTGCTGGTCTCCCACGAGATTGCTTCCATTGCGTAGTTTTTATTGTAAGACCGCGTATGATTTCTTTCTTGCTTATGAATCGAGTGGGTAATGCCGCTAAGGAAAGTCGGCCAAGTCACGGTTGTGAGAATAAAGGTTAATCAACTCGATTAGTTTCTGTTTTTCAGCTCCTGGATCAACTCATATAGCAGGGCTGGCCAAACTTGGTCAATGTAAGAGTCACATACGATAAAGTTCACGATATTTCAGAGCCGCAAGACATGAACAAAATTTACGCATACGCTTTAGTTTCATACAGGTTAACATTAGACTTACGTTTTAATCCATTGGGGTCTCAATTCGTACCCAGTAAATAATTATAAATCTTGAAATATTTCTTATTTATCTCTATATGTAAGGTAACAAACATATTCGCCTGAAGAGTGCCAACTTTGAACTCGAAACACGTGCAGCGAAACAAATTCCATTATGGATACTTAATGTATTACGCAAAAGGCAAATAATAATAATAATAATAATAATAATAATAATAATAATAATAATACACTTTAAACAAAATATTCACAGCTTCTCACACTTTTTCACACACACACACACACACACACACATATACGTTTCATAAAAACATACTGACAATGTACTTTTGTTGTTTTTTTTGTATTGTTCTTGAATACTTAAAAGAAATTTCATTTTGTGAGAATACAAATTGTTGCTGGCGCGCTTTCAAATAAACTATTATCCATTTTAGGATTTCTTCTTCTTCTATGTGCCCTGTCCCTTCAGGACGTAGGCGATCATGACTCTCCACGTCTCCCTATCCCTTGTGGCTCTTAGTATGTTTGCTCTTGTTGCTCCTGGCATCCCCCGTTCCGTCATCCACCTGATCAGGCCCTGCAAATATGTTATCCGCTGCCTTCCTCTGTCTCTCCTTCCTTCTATCTGGCCAGTCAGTATCAGGTTCTCCAGGCTCTCCTTCCTCATTGCATGTCCCAGGAACTTCAGTTGTCTCTTCCTGATGCTCAGCATCAATTTCCTTTTTGTTGCCATTCTTTCTAACACTTCGTCGTTGCTTGTATGCTCAGTCCACGATATCCGTAGCATACTTCTGTAGAACCACATTTCGGCCGCTTCCAGTTTTGTCCTCATTTTCGATGATATTGTCCAGCATTCACTGCCATATTGAAGAACCGACATCACGTAGCAGTCTAGCACTCTTTTCTTCGTTTCTATTGAGATTTTCCTGTGTGTTAGTATTTTGCTCATCTTCTGGAACGCGTCCTTTGCCATGCCAATTCGCCTTCGGATCTCCGTGTCGCACTTTCCATCTCCTGTTAGAACACTTCCTAGGTACTTAAATTCTTGGACTTGTTTGATTCTGTTATCCCCCACCTGTATTTGGCATTTTGGGTTGTATCTTTTACTGATAGATAGATAGATAGATAGATATGAACAGACTGTGATAGATAGATAGATAGATAGATAGATAGATAGATAGATAGATAGATATGAACAGACTGTGATTGATAGATAGATAGATAGATAAATAGATAGATAGATAGATATGAACAGACTGTCATAGATAGATAGATAGATAGATAGATAGATATTTTTGCGAGAGTTTCTCTCTTGTTAAGTTATTATTCATTCTTTCTTCTTCTTTCGCAGACTAAACAGGTCGATCATTGAAATGTGGATCTTAATGTTAGCATAAGAATCCAAACTAAATATTCTCTTTGACAGAATTAAAAAAGAAGAAAAAAAAGCAAGTTAAAAGCTCTTTAACTATGGGTGGAACTTATCATTTATTACTACTAAACGAAAACTATGATAAATCCTGATTCTTGCGCGGTGATGCATCCACTCTAAAATTCTCAAAGTATTTTGCAAAACATTCTAAATTTGAGTAAAGCAGCCGAGATTTCCATCTTCCCTTTTCTTTGTCTCTGTTTTTTCTTTTGTCTTCTTTGCTTTTTATTTCTTTCATAGATTATTATATATGTTGTTGTTGTTGTTGTTGTTGACGTTCTTGCTGTTATAGTTGTTGTAGTTGTTGTTGTTGGTGGTGGTGGTTACCTTGTTTCCCACGTTCGAATGTGACTTTTTCTTTTCTATTCTATTGTTCTTGAGTGAATGGAAGGAATGAAGATCTCCTTTTGAAAAGAAAAGTAAAAAAATATCAAGAATGTTAAGTATTAAAGAAAGAAAGAAAGAAAGAAAGAAAGAAAGCGACAAAGGAAAAAGCAAGAAAGAAAGAGAGAAAGAAAGAAAGCGACAAAGGAAAAAGCAGGAAAGAAAGAGAGAAAGGAAGAAAGCGACAAAGGAAAAAGCAGGAAAGAAAGAGAGAAAGGAAGAAAGAAAGAAAGAAATGAAGAAAGCAAGCAAGAAAGAAACAAATAAACAAACAATAAACAAAGAAACAAAGAAAGAAAAGAAAGAAGAAAGAAAGTAAGAAAGAAAGGAGAAAAATTCGCGTTGTCCTGACGCGATTTATTCAAAAACAGGTTTTTTTTTTAATTTTTTTTATTTTTATGAGACAACTTTTTTTACTTAAACAAATGTTTCAAAATTCTTCCCATTTTGTTTGTTTGTTTGTTTTTGAAGTTGGCATCTGTCTTTTTGATTGTTTTTTTTTATTTCTTTATTTTACGAAAAAGACACAAGGAGCACGTGTTGCCTTATCTCATGTCAGGCATTTATTGACGGAAAATCGCAACACCATCAGTATGTGCTCCACTTTAATCCTAATGGCTGGCTGCTAAGTTCCAAGTATTCCTGGTTGCTAGGAAGTTTAGCTAATCTTTGTTGCAGGCGACAGCTAAGTCATATTTCTGTTTATTCAACAGCTACAGAAACAACCTGTAGTTTATACTGTAAATATTTTTATTTATTGAGTGATTTACATTAGCTTTATTGATTATGCGAAGGCATTAGACAAAATACGACACAAAGAATTGATGGAGATGCTCAGCAACTTGGACATTTTGGGGAAAGACGTCAGAGTAATCAAGAATCTCTACTGGCAGAAAACTGCCTGCATACGGAGAGGTAACGATTTCAGCAGATTCACAAAGATAGAAAGGGGCGTAAGACAAGGATGTGTCTTTTCACCGGATCTCTTCAACTACAGAAGGTAGCTGAGGGGAGTGACAAAAAAGGACTACAAATAAAAAGCAAGAAAACTGAATGCATTGTCATCAGTAAAAAGAACAACCCAAAATGCCAAATACATGTGGGGGATACTAGAATCAAGCAAGTACAAAAATTGAAATACCTAGGAAGTGTTCTAACAGGAGATGGAAAGTGCGACACAGAGATCCGAAGGCGAATTGGCATGGTGTTCCAGAAGCTGAGTAAAGTACTATGACTCAGGAAAATTTCTCTAGAAACAAAGAAAGTGCTAGATTGCTATACGATGTCAATTCTTCAATACGGCAGTGTATGCTGGACAATATCATCGAAGATGAGGAAAAAACTTGAAGCAGCGGAAATGTGGTTTACAGAAGGATGCTGCGGATATCATGGATCGACCATGTGAGCAATGACGAGGTTTTGGAAAGAATGGCAATGTAAAGAAAATTAATAGTGAGCATCAGGAAGAGACAACTGAAGTTCATGGGACATGCAATGAGGAAGGAGGGCTTGGAGAACCTGATACTAACAGGCCAGATAGAAGGAAAAAGAGACAGAGGAAGGCAGCGGATAACATATTTGAAGGGCCTGAGCAGGTGGATGACGGAACGGGGTTGTGTGGTGTAACAGGAGAAAACATAAGAGCCACCAGGTATAAGAGACGTGGAGAGCCATGATCGCCTACGTCCTGAATGGATATGGCACATAGAAGAAGAAAGATTTACATTAATTTGCAGCACATGACCGAAAATATAACTGTAAATATACTGAACAGACGTTAGTTACTGTTTCTGGGAGAAAAGGCATAATCTGACGTGATAAATAGTTTGAAGTTGTGACACCTTAGCTGGGCAATCATCGATTATTTCCAAAGGGCTTTGCCTGTCTAATTTCACTCAAAAGGTTTTACTGGAGTGTGGTTAGAGTTAAATAGTTCAGTGATTAATATTTCATTGTGGTGAAATAGGCTAGTTTTCTAGTTGAGTAATGATTTCGAATCAGATTAACTAGCAGGTTATCCCGATTTTAAAGTATGGCGCAAAACAATCTTCATCTAATCATGTTCATCATCCATTAGTTTCCCCTAAGCTTTTAAATGAGAAATTACAGGCGTTTAATGTTAATGCATAAGTAGTCTCCCTAGAGCAACAAGGGCTTTATTTTCGATCAATTTTCTACTTTTATTTATTTATTTACTAGCAGTATAGCCCGGCGTTGCTCAGGTGTAATGAAAGCTTTAAAACTAATCTATGGACCTGGAGCTCAGAATCTTTGGTCGATGGTACGAAAGACTAAAAAGCAATAGTTGTTTCCAGTTAAAACGAATCCGTAGACTGAAAGAAAAATGAATGGATGTAAGTGAAATTTTGATTTCCTGATATCGATATCAAAGAAGTTTTTTTCGTCGTAAACTGAATTTTGAAGGCTAAATAAGTCCTCTGAGTAAATGGTATCATGGCTGAGACTAAGAACTACAATTATACCTACTTAGAGCCAAATCCGAAGCAAAAACTAAAATAAAAGGGCTGAAAAAAATACAGACATATAGGCAGATAAACAGACACACACACAAACATCTTGCCTTTTATATATATATATATATATATATTATCGAATTTCTGCACTATTTTAAGAACTGCAACCTTGAAACTTCTGAATATCGTTTCTTATGTCTTTGTCTATGAGTGTATCAAATTTGATTAAAATAACCCGATTTTTTCGATTATCGATTTTCGATATTTATCGGGGGGTACCTTGACACAAAACCTAACTAAGAACACTCGCAGACGCTTATAGTACAACTGTGTAAATTTTTAAGAAAATCGGTTCAGCCGTTTCGGAGTCTATAGGTAACGGACACACACACACACACACACACACACACAGATAAAGTTCCATTTATAAATAAGTTTAGATTTATTTATGTTATTTTCTTTTTTTTCTTTTCAAAATAGGCTGGAAATTAACTGATTCGTTGCGTTCTTCTTTATAATGTAGACGACTTCTTTAGATTTGAGGAAAACCAGAAATGTTGTTGGGAGTAAATTAGGAATGTTGGGACAATGACAGTCCCAGATGATGCAGTATTTTTAAAAAAAAAGTCTACTTGCACAGTCATACAAGCTCACTCACTCTACCGAGGGAATAAGTTTTCTTTGGTCGCTTACTAAGTTAATTCAAGGCTGCACAACCAGTCTTCGAGATATTCAAAATAGCTAGATACCTTCCGGATATACCACATAAACTTCACAAATTTTTTTATCCCTGAGAGAAAAAGTGAATGAATTCCTTAACCGAAAATTCCTCTCGGCCAAATTCTGACTTTGAAGTACTTTCTGCCTCAGTGTACAGCTTTAGATTCTTTCCCTTTCATAAACACGAAGAAAAAACGTCGATTCGTTTTCCAAAGAATTCCGGCTTTTTTTTTTAAAATCCTTGTTTGATTAATCACATTAGATTGAAGCTTCATTTGAATTAATATAAATCCACAGAAAATAATGAACTCCATAACACTCATCGCTTTTAGGATTTTTTGTCTGCACTGAAGCCGTTGAATTGGTGCCTGCCGTCTTGTGAGAGTTCTGGGTGTGTAGCGGATAAGAAATTAATTAAAATCAACCTTCTTTTTCTATTTTACAAAACTTCACAATGACGTGTGAAATCCTGGTTTCCCCAAATAAAAAAAAGGATTGACCATGTGCATAACGAAAATTTGAACCCAGATTTAGCAAGTAGCTGTTTAAATGATTTTGACCAATGAGAGCGACATGTAAGACTTGGAAGAACTTGGCGATCCAGTGTGAAGTACAAATATAAATGACCATCGGTGTCAATCAAGAGTCAGAGATGGGAGCAGCGAGACACGGCTAAAATGTAACGAGAGAAGCTTCAAGTCAACTCGGACATTGTCCTCTTTCTCTTTCTCCTTATCTATTTCAACAATTACTACTAGAACATTTTGTACAAACTCTACCCTTAGAACATTTTGTACGAACTCTACCCTTAGAACATTTTGTACGAACTCTACCCTTAAACTCTTAATAATGTTTCTAATTGAACATTAACTTCTACAACGTATGTTATTCTTCCTTTTAATAAATTTCTATTTTAACATGAAAAATGTATATTTTATTATTCCACAATGCCAACCTGTTGAAAACCGTCCTTCTGATAACGAGGTAAATCTTCTGATAATAATTCTGATGATTATAATTCCTGATAAAAAATTGCAGGCTATAGGGAGTTCGGTTATGTCTGACACAAGGCCGAAGTACAGAAGCATTAACCAGCTCCCTACGTTACAGATGCAACCAACTATAGCCCTGTGTCTGATTTATCTAAGTTTCGTAAACATTCGCCAAGGTTATTAGTTGAGCGGCTGCAGTGGTGTTATGGTTTTAAGGAAAAGAACAGCAGTAGGAATTTTATTAACAGCGATCAACATTGTTGAGCAAGTAGATGCCGTAGGGCGTTTTTTTTTTTTTTTTAGTGAATAAGGAGGGTGTTTGTGTTAAGTGTGCTGACAATAAAAGAAGATTATGTTAAAAATAAATATTTATTTGAGATTTCTTTTCACTAGACAAGTAATTCGTTGATGTAATTATGTGCTAGTCAGTTTTAATATACGCAACGTCCTTAAAGAAAATAAACTCTATATATTAATTTTTCAAACTTAATCTGATTTGGTGTCAATGCAGTTATTTCATTGACGAATATTATTCAAATAGTTATAAAAACAAAGAACATTATACAGTGAAAATTTCAGCTCTAAAAGCAATTCAGCTAACAGCTACGTTTCTGACTAGGACCTATCTTCCTTTCATATATATACACTACCGGCCATAATTATTAGGCCACCCCAGGTTTTTTTTTTTTTTTTTTTAAAAGATGTATTTCATACTATTTTTAGTGGATAATTCTAAATGAAAATAGAATGGTTCTTTTGTAATAACTTTTACTTTGCAAAATTTTACAAGGTAAGTAAGCAAAGATGAACTCGTCCGAATCACCCTAAATTTTCTTCATTGATAAAACTTCAATATAGGTAATTATTAAATATTTATAAATTCATTTGATGCACATTTTATTGTGTAATATTTGCAAAAGAACCATTCTATTTTCATTTACAATTATTTACTTGGCAATAAATACTAAAAGCAGTATGAAATACATAATTTTTATAAAACATTGGGGGTGACCTAATAATTATGGCCGGTAGTATATATATGTGTATATAAAGAGTAAAGGGATTGTTATAGATAGATAGATAGATAGATAGATAGATAGAGAGGGGGAGAGAGAAAGAGAGAGAATGTTTTACTGCAAAGAATTTTCTACTTTAACTGAGCAGGTTCATTAAGACTTCGAAGTTTCGTGAAGACAGCGTGCATTACTATGGCCTTATTTTCTTGTAAGAAAATTAGTCCCGATGAGTGAGGATATCATAATGGCGTCATTAAGAAAATTCGCACTAAAACTATTAATACTTTAAATCCACTCCGATATCCATCATTTTCCGATAAAAAATACCGACTTGCCAAAATATATTTTATCAGTAAAACTACTAAAAAAACAACAATCTTAGCAATATATATATATATGAATGAAAGATATATAGTTATACTGTATGGCATATTTGAGAGATAAAGAGATTTATATCAGTGACAATCTTGCACAATGTGTCTATATTTCTGAGATGAGGTAGTATTTACAGTATTTACATTATTCGAACTATTGCCCTTATCTTTGTTAGTATTTGTACGACGTTTCGGCCGTTGTGCGCTCCAGCCAACTTCAGGTGCTAGCTGACCATATATAGAGAAAGAAAGAGGATCACCGCTACCTATGGGATGAAGTTGAAATAATAGATAGAGAACGCCACTGGAAACTACGTAAACTTAAGGAATCAGCACATATGCTAGGCTTCAAAAATTTCCAAATTGACCAAGCATACAGATGAACACAATATGGGAACCAGTAGTACGGTGTGCCAGAGAAAATCATTAGTCTCAATATGAGCTCTGGTAAAAAATACTATAAAAAACATTAGTTTCAAAAATACTAGAGAAAGCCATTAACATAAAAAAATTGCAATATGAACTCTGGTAAAAAAAGGGTATTGGATATTAGGTTTATAAGACCCCAAAATTCAGTTGTACTTGTCTTTAAGGAAACATGTCCCAGTGGATATAGACGTTGGTTAGTTCCTGATTTGACTCTTAGTTGTGGGTTCAATACCGGGCTACAGCAGAGTTGAACAAGTAATTTGCAGGGTTAGATTGAGATTGCATTCAATCGGATTCTTTAGTTTTAGAATTCGTGACTTTGCACTCCACATGAAGGAATTCTAAAACTAAAATATTCTGTTAATTTTTTTTTAATGATTTGTGAGCGTTTTTATAGTTGCCAACACTGTTTGTTTATAGATACGTAATTTGGAATAAAGCTAATTTTGTGTTTTTGTTTTGATAAAGTCCATCACAGAACGAAACGCGTAGGCGATTTAAAATACAGTTTTCCTCTTGTCTTTATTTTATTTAACCATCCTGTCCTTAATCTCAGATCATAACTGAGTATATTTTACACACACACACACACACACACACACACACACACACACACACACACACACATATATATATATATATATATATATGTCTAGGCTTGCCATGTGTGTGTTTTTTATGTCTACGTTTGTTTAATTTGTTCAAAAGGTCACCAGAGTAATTTTTATATGTGACGGACTTAATGTGCCTAGAATCTAATCATACTCTTCCTTTCCTAAATATCATATTACACAAAAATAACAACAAACTCAATTTTGACGTCTACAGAAAAGCTACCAACAAAAACGACCTGATAAATTTCTACTCCAGCCACTCTTCCAAAATCAAATCTTGTATTATTATAGGTTTCTTTTTAAGAGCACTAAGAATATGCAGCCCCCAATATTTAACAAAAGAAGAAAAATACATAGAAAGCACTTTCAGAAACTTGCATTACCCATATCACTTTATTCACAATGCAAAAAGAAGGGCACATAATATATACAACCACGACAAAAACAAAAACAAAAAAAAAAAACACTGTTAACAATAATAATGTAAACAATAACAACAGCGGAAATGGTAACGGCCGTTTTGCCGTTTGCCGTTGCCATCTCCGCTGCTGTGCCGAGACCGCTGCCGCCGCCCCCGATATGAACTGACAAGACCTACGACTACGACTACGACGACACCGCCGGACGCCGACTCCGCAGCTGCGTAGCATAGTCGAAAAAAAAAACGTTTAGGATGTGCGTTGTGGTACAATGGATATCGACTCGGAACGACAAATCGGGGAGCAGAGTTCGAATTCCTGTTGAATTGATAGCATTCACTATGCACAAATACCCTTGACAAAGGTATTAATCCGTCTCTTTCCCCCAGTTATGGGGTAAATAACAGGACAGATTGGGTTCTATAGCCTTGGCTGGCAACCAGTCTACCGAGAAAGCAATGGCAATCTACTGCGGGATAATCTTCTGCCTAGTCAGTCATATTTCTTTCGAGATATGATCGCCCAAGGCGTGTATCACGTATGGCACTTAACTGACTGACTATATTAAAGTAAATAACATTTTGTTTACCATTACGGCTACATTACTTTGAAACACCGGTTCCCGTACGGCCATCCAAATTAAGGAAAGTCGAGACTAGATGGGTAACTACTTAGGAATACCAAATGCTATAAGCATGGTTGTGTGGTTAGTTTAATGGATAATTGCTGAAAATTATTAATTGGAGAGCGAAGTTTCAATGCACTGTGGTATGTTATTTAAAATGTCCTTGGTAAGGTATGAAATCACATCTTTTCCCCCAACTATGGATAAATTAGTTAGACTTGTATCATTAAACCATTATTGTCTCTAAAAAAATTCTTAGTCTGACTATATCTTCTGGCTTTAAATAAGAAGCAGAAAGCTGTGTTACGTGTTATAAATTTTAACAAAAGAAAAAAATTGATTTGCCAAAACACAGAGCTAAATCACAAACAGATACTTAATTTACGATAAAACAAAATAAAAATATTTACAAAATATACAATTTTTGCATTCAAAACAAAAAACATAGATTTTACTACTGGCAGGCGAAGTGTTACGAAGGGGAAGGAAGGTGAGTTTAGTATCTTTACCCAGTTAAGATAGCGAAGTAGTCTAAGTGCTATACTTTTTGGAAATCATCAAATGTGTATATAAAGAATAATTTTTTTGTTTGGTCAATGAAAGACTCAAAAATTTCTATTTACCCATTTAGTTCCATGAGGTTCTTTTTCAGGTTTTAGTTGGTCGGCAACTTTTAGTAGAGATTCTTTCGGCTGGATATATAAATCCTTGACTCAAAGCCGGAGTTGATAATGTCAGCAAATCCTTTTAACAACTAACTCCTCTCTTCACAAAACCTATTTTTATAGGGGCTAACACCTATTTTGCATATTTATCGAATCATTTCGAATTCTGTAGAATTTACTGGAATATTCTAGAATCTTCCGAAACGTTCCATTTTAATTTCTCTACTAAACAACTACTTCATAAATTATTATTATTTTTTTTTTTGTAATAAACAAAACACTGCACCTTCTCGGATTAACTCTCACAACACACCTCAAGTGGAATGGCCAAATAGAATCCATCGCTAAATCCGCTCCTAAGAAAGTCGGTTCTCTGTGTAGGGTCAGGAAGTGCGTAAGAGAAGGATGAATATGGCTATAAAATGAGGGATCAATTTATATATTGATTGCAATTTAAAATTGATCACCCACTTTAAAACCACATATTAATATAATTGTTTGTTTTTTATAGTCATATCGCCCAAAGCAAGGAATTTAGCTGCCACTGTTTTGCATGGGCTTACATAGGAGGAAAGTTATGAGAAAGAGTGACAGGTTATAAGGGGGTGTCAGGAAGTGGGTAAGAGAAGGATGACTGTGTCCATAAAGTAGGGGATCAATTTATAATTTGATTGTAATATAAAATTGATCACCCACTTTATATCCACATAATAATATAATTTTTTTTTTATAATCATATCGCCCCAAGCAAGGCATTTTACTGCCACTGTTTTGCAGGGGGTTACATAGAAGGAAAGTTATGAGAAAGAGTGACAGGTTATAGGGGGTGTCAGGAAGTGGGTAAGAGAAGGATGAGAATACTGATAAGAGTTGGGTGGACGGAGAAAGGAGCATGAGAGAGTGTCGTGGACCCGGTTAAGAAGTCCAGCTGGAAAATAATACAACAACAATCAAAATAGGAAATAATATATATATTAAACACAGCAAAATAGAAATACCTGGAACTCTGTTAGTAGAACGAATAAATAGGGATTAGGAAGTAATACTATAACTGGGTCTCGCAATAGTCGTACGGTAGCACTCTTGGCTATCTCTGCCTATTGCTCTCTTTTGATCTACTTATGCTGATCTCTTACTTCCTCATTCTCTCGATCTCTCCCCTCCTCTTGTGAGGGGAAGTATATGTAGTTGTAGGAAGAGTTCACTCCGTTGTAATAGGTGATGCCACCATGACAGATAGTGTAACCGAAAGTAATATTATTACTTCTTTTCTATGTGACTTGTTCTTTTAAGACACTGGCGGCAATGGCTCTCCACAATTCCTTGTCATTTGTAGCTTTTAATTATATTTTTATTTCACTTAATCCTGTTCAGGCACCTCGGCGTGGTGTAATGGTTAGCAAGATCGTCTCGCTAGAATCATTATAACTGAGTAGTGAGTTCGATCCTCACTGGGTACGCACTACTTTCGGCCGTGTGTCACGTCTAAGCTACGCTTAGAAAATCACCTTCATCCAGGTTTGGGGGTTGAGTGCAGGGCTAACAACCCTGCCTCATAAAAAAAAAAGTTTGTTACGGTAACAGCAAAAACGCTGCCCTACACCCTATTGGGTGTAACGGAATAGTTTTAAATCCTGTTCAGCCATTACATTCTATTTTACACAAGCTCGTTAGATACGTTATGCATTGTTTTCCTCTGTCCCTCTTGTCTTCAATTTGCCCTGTGAGTGTCAAATTTTCCAAGCCTTTTCCTCATTGCTAAAAATTCTACCTCTCTTCCTGATCTTAATATAAGTGTCTTTTTTGTTCACATTGTCTCTAAAACCTCGCCGTTGCTCACAAGTCTGGTCCATGGTATTGTTAGCATCATTCTCTTGTGTCACACTTCTGTGATCTCAATCTCTTCTTCATCTGTGGGCAGATTGTTAAGTATTCATTGTCATATAGAAGAATTGGTTTGGTTTGGTTTGTTTTACGGCATATCAACACCTCAATGTGTTATTTAATGCCGACAAGATTTTTACACTAGATCTGTATGAATAAAATATATATTCTTTGTAAGAAATAAATTTGTAGATCAGCTTTCTTTGATATATTTCTGTAAAGTGTTTTTTTTTTTTTTTGTTGAGAGTCAGATGTATTGCCGTTATGTAATTTTTCTAAAGATTTATTACTGGTAATACTTTTTCCTTCAGAAATTTATTACTGTTCATGTCAGTGTTCTCGATAGGCTCCAAAGGAGAATCTGTAATGAGATTGGTCCCGACCTGGCAGCTGGACTCCAGCCAATTTCTCACCGGCAGAATGTGGCCTCCCTTTGTCTATTCTACAAATATTTTCATGGCTTCTGGTCCGAGGAACTTAGGTTACTGGTGCCCCACTCCACAAGAATTTACTCGTGCAACCAGACTGGCAACAAGGTCCCACCCTTTTTCAGTTAAATCAACCAAATGCAAGCGACTGTTTTCTTTTAATATCTTCTTTTCTCGCACTTCCCACCTGTGGAACTCTCTTCCGTATACTTGCTTTCCTGACGGCTACAACCTCCAATAAATTAAACGCAATGTCAATTCCCATCTCTTATCCACTTGACTCCAGTCCTTTTTACATCGCTCCGTATATCTTGTTCTTTTTCTTTCTCTCTACCTTTGCAACTGTCTTCACACCTGTGTTCCCATCTTTCTTTTGCCCTTTCTCTGACACCGCCTGAAACTGGTTAGTCTTACTCTTCATTTTCCTCCTGCCGAAAACTTTAACTCTCTCATGTAGCCCCCTGTGCATCAGTGGCGGTACCGCCTTGTTTGAAGTGAATCGATTTTTAAAAAACTCTATTTTTTTACTTTGGTCGTGTTTGGACTTCAGTTTGGGGATAAACTATTTGCCTATAGCTGGGATCCTAACAGGTGCTACTACCCTGGGTCAGGGTAGACCTGGGAACAACGGCAATTAAGAGGTGGTTCTATGCTCCTCACGACCACCCAGTCAGAGGCCTTGTCAGAGTTTATTGTCATACCCAGGACCATAGAAGTACTGATATTCTTTTAGTACGCTTTCATTTCTAACAAAATGTTTCTGTTTCTTAATACTTTATATTGGAAGGCAACTTTCACTATCCCACTGCGCCTTTAAATTTATGTGATGGACTTTCGAATTTCTATTAATAATCCCCTTCGCAATTTGCCAACTTGTCCGGTAAATGCAGTCGAACTTCTTGTACTATCAACAAATATAAAATCTATATATATATAAAAGGCAAACTGTGAGCCTGTGTGTGACTGTTCCCTATGCACGCCTACATTTTTTAAGCTACGCCATTCAAACTTTCTAGGGACACATATCTACAGGGAAGCCGGGTCGACACATATTTTTTTGAGTTTAAGTTCAGCAATTTTCTCTTTCGCACTATTTGGCCAATGGAGCTGATTATTTACATTTTCTCCGTAAAACATCTAAGATCTAAGATGGTTGTTAAATTACGTCACAGAAATCAAATCACACGTGTCAAACGCGACTAAAATATTTTTTATTAAAAATTTGTATCTGTGTTGTCCAGAAGAAAAGCCTTAAAGCATTTTGCTATCAAATTCTCCCGGTACACAAAAAGCGTCCTCTTTTAGAACAATGCCAGTGGCACCTGTAGTTAAAACTACAATTTGAATCAAGTATTTTTCCCAGTCGCAGTTCCTGTCTTTCATGTGACAACATTTTCTTTTCTCCATTTATTTTTGACTTACCAATTATAAGAATTATAAACTGAAAACCTAGATTAAAAAGGTCCATAGACTGTAATTTCAAGAGAAAAGCACAAACAAAATAATGCTGCAAGGTTAGAGTAAAGATGTCCTGTTACCCCTCTTCTTCTTCTATGTGCCATGTCTTTTCAGGACGTAGGCAATCATGGCTTTCCACATCTCTCTATCCCTGGTGGCTCTTAGCACGTTTTCTCCTGTTACTCCACGCAACCCCCGTACTGTCATCCACCTGCTCAAGCCCATAAATCTAGAATATAAATTTATAGAAACTAGCATGGCCATATAATGAGGGATCAGTTCATATATTGAGTATAATATAGATTTGATCCCTCACTTTAGGTCCACACTATAATTTTTTCTAAACAGTTGGCATATATATTCTTCTATGTAATCTGTCCTTTCAGGACGTAGACGTTCATGGCCTTCCACGTCTCCCTATCCCTAGTGGCTCTTAGCACGCTTTCTCCTGTTCCGTCATCCACCTGACCAGGTCCTTCAAATATGTTATCCGCTGATTTCCTCTGTCTCTTTTTGCCTCTATCTGGCCTGTTAGTATCAGGTTCTCCAAGCCCTCTTTCCTCGTTGCATGTGCCAGGAACTTTAACTGTCTCTTCCTGATGCTCAGTATTATTTTTCTTTTAGTTTCCATCCTTTCCAAAACCTCGTCAGTGCTCATATGCTAGGTCCATGATATCCGCAGCATCCTTCTGTAGAACCACATTTCAGCTGCTTCAAGTTTTTCCTTCATCTTTAAAGATATTGTCCAGCATTCACTGCCATATTGAAGAACCGACATCACATATCAATCCAGCACTCTCTTCTTTGTTTCTAGTGAAATTGTCCTGTTTCATAATAATCTTCTCAGCTCCTGGAATGCATCCATGTGCTTTTGGATCTCAGGAATATAAATGTATAGAAACTGCTCTGACCACTAAGTGAGGGATCAGTTTATATGTTGATGGTAATATGGAACTGATCCCCCACTTTATGTCCAGCATCCTTCTGTAGAACCACATTTCAGCTGCTTCAAGTTTTTCCTTCATCTTCGATGATATTGTCCAACATTCGTTGCCATATTGAAGAACCGACATCACATAGCAATCCAGTACTCTCCTCTTTGTTTCTAGCGAAATTTTCCTTTTTCTTAATACTTTACTTAACTTCTAGAATGCTTACTGGGTTCTTCTTCAGACATTTTATTAAAACCTTTAAAAAATATTTCCCTAAGAAATAATAAATTAAACTACACTTCCAGTTTATATCTAACTTTTTTTTACGTTCAGTCAGTTATGTGTCGTATGTGATACTCGCTTGGGCGATCATGTCTCGAAAGGGACAGACTGACTACGCAGAAGATTTTCCCGCAGAAGGTTACCATTAGTTTTTGCGGTAGACTGGTTGCTGATTAAATGTATAGAACCTAATCTGTCCTGCTATTATAACTCATTCCTGCAGAGAGAAGAGATACCCTTTCACAATGGTATTTGCGCGTAAGTGAATGCAACGAATTCAACTGGAATTCGATCATGGCTCCCTGATTTCTACTTCTGGGCTGATATCCACTTCACCATAACCTGGCATATAAAAATGTTTAACATTTTGTCTGTTCTTTATATATCTAGTATCTCTAAGGCTATATCCACGGTGCAAAATCTTTTAACTTCAGTCAGTCAGTTAAGTGCCATACGTGATACACGCTTTGGGCGATCATGTCTCTTTCAAGACATCACTGACTGGACAGAAGATTATCCCGCAGTAGGTTGATATTGCTTTCTGCGGTAGACTGGTTGCCAGCCAAGGCAATAGAACCCAATCTGTCCTGCTATTTAACTCATAGGTGGAGGGAGAGGAGATGGATTATATTACATTAATATATTAAGTATAATTAATGGGGGGTGCAGTTTATTATTTCATAACAACAGAAAATCGAGCCCCTGTTTTATGCCTATTAGAATTTTAATCATGTTTCTAACGATTATATTCAGTCAGTCAGTTAAGTGCCATACGTGATACACGCTTTAGGCGATCATGTCTATTTTGAGACATGACTGACTAGACAGAAGATTATCCCGCAGTAGGTTGCCATGGCTTTCTGCGGTAGACTGGTTGTCAGCCAAGTCTATAGAACCCAATCTGTCTAATTATTTAACCCATAACTAGGGGAAAGAGACGGATTAATACCTTTGTCAAGGGTAATTGTACGTAAGTGAATGCAAGGAATCCAACTGGAATTCGAATTTTTATCTCATATATTTTAAAAGATTCCTATTTAAATAAAAACTAATAGCGCTGTTATATAGCTGAATAAAAAAAAAATAACCACCCACGAAAGTTAAATATGACTCATTAAAATAAAAAGTGAAACCCTTGTTTCTTGTCTTTTTTCTCAGAAATATAATTTTCTTAGATTAAATTACATGTGTATGATTTATTAATGGTTTCACTGATTTCATTCTGAAACAGTTTCTTTCGGAAAGAAAAATAAACTAAAAAAATATTTTTTAATTGATCTTCTAAACAGAAACTGCGATTTAAATACAATAACCATATTGCCTTTTTTTTTTTACCACACATAAATAATGTATTTTAGAGTGAAATTTATAAATCATGTTATTTCTTGTGATTATTATATCTGTATTATTTTATACGAACGCGGGTGTTCCTCGAAGCTCTATTCTAAGACCTTACGCTTTTCCTGGTCTACATTAACGATCTCCCCGATGTAATAAGATCCTAAGTAGGCATATACGCTGACGATACTACGGTTTACTCTAGCCTCGATCAAAAATCTGTCGATGCTGACAACGTAAACCTCGCTACCGAGCTTGAAAAGGACCTCCAATCCGTGGTGGACTGAGGTAAGAAATTACTCATGAATTTTAATAATTCTAAAAGAAAGTTGTTATCTATTAACCATCACAGACAATCTCTCCTACCTCCCATTAGCGTGAATCAGGCTAGTCTTCCTGAGAGCAAAACACTGCGCCTCCTCGGGTTAACTCTCACAACAGACCTCAGGCGGAATGACTATACAGAATCCAGAGATAAATCCGCCACTAAGATGGTCGGCTAGGAAGTTTTTTTCCGCCTGAAACAATCATGCACATACATAAATCTATCATCTGCCCGTACATTGAATATTGCGGCCATATCTGGTCGAGTGTCACTGCTATCCACCTAATGTCTCTTGACAAAATCCAACGAAGAACATGTAGCGTGATCGAGCACCTAATATACAGTCACTTTCTCACCGGTGCAATGTGGCTTCCCTGTGTCTCTTCTACAAATAGTTTCACGGTTTCTGCTCCGATGAACTTAGCTCACTGTTTTTTTGTTTTTTTTTAAAATCATATCACCCCTAGCAAGGCGGTAACGCCACTGATGTGCAGGGAGCTACGTGATAGTGAAAATATTGGAAAAGAGAAAGCCGGAAACCACATCCTAAACAGGAAACAAGGGATGAGCCTCTTCTCCCGTTCAATAGACGTGGGTGAAGTGTGAACCGGGTGATAGTTAAGTCTATCTACTCCAATTGAAAAAAAAAAGAGGAAAAGAATGGAAAAGAGTAAAAGATTGGAAAAGAGAAAGCCGGAAACCACATCCTAAACAGGAAACAAGGGATGAGCCTCTTCACCCGTTCAATAGACGTGGGTGGAATGTGAACCGGGCGATAGTTTAGTCTATCTACTCCAATTGCCCCCTGTATATGAATTTACTCGAGCCACAAAATTAGCAACTAGGTCCCACCCTTTTACTGTGAATCCAATAAAATGTAAATCCAAATTCTACTCCAACAGATTCTTTTCTCGCACTTCCTGCCTGTGAAATTCCCTTCCGTTTACTTGCTTCCCCGACAGTAACAATCTCGAAGAATTTAAATATAAAGTCAATAGTCATCTCCTATCTCACTAACCTGCATCCTCTCTCTCATGCTCCTTTCTCCGTTCACTCCACTCTCATCAGTATTCTCATCCTTCTCTTACCCACCACTTCCTGACACCCCTATAAACCTGTCCCCCTTTCTCATAACTTTCTTCCTATGTACCCCCCTGCGCACCAGTGGCAGTAAACTGCCTTACTTAGGGCGATATGCTTAAAAAAAATGTTTATCTTTTCCAGTATTTAAAAAAAATATTAAATTCATTTTGTTTCTTAATATGGAATAATCCGGTCTGGTTATTTATTTCAGTTAACACAGTAACAATCTGCAAGATATTAATTAATTCGACTTTAATTGCATTTCTTCAAATGGAATCGAAATTTTAACGTAAAATATTTTGTGTATCGTTTTTGATAGTGCCCCAAATATCTAGAGCTGTCCCTAACCCCAAAAATTAAGCAAGTCCGATTTTAAAATTGACCTTCCTTGATACATACATATATATTAGTCATCCACATATAAGCCTGCTTTGCTGTATCACTGTTGCTAGAGACATCCACTTGTTTCTGGCCGGGTTCGAAACTCGACCGATTTGGTGTCAGTCGGAGTTGCTACCCCACTAAGCCATAGGCGTATGGACTCAGAGAAGGGAAATTTTAACGTGTTGTATATAAGCAGTGTATACACACGCCAGTCACCAAAAGAACTCAATTCATTTCTAAAGAGTCACGCATATATCACAGAAGTGGAAACTGTTTTTAAAATTTTCTTCTCTAGAGAGCTCAATCGTAATGAGAGCATTATACATATATATATATATATATATATATATATATATATATATATATATATATATTCAGATAAAACTTAAAGGGGAAACAGTTATTTTCAACATGTCATTTTAAGACATGTATTTTCAAGCCCATTTGAACAAAGAATGAGGAAATATCCTAAGCCCAGTGGTTAGCTCTAGTAAAGGAAGGGGTGGGGGATATTGGTTATTATAGGGTTAAGCTAGGGGAATTTTAGTAGCAATTTCTTCTTTGGTAGTGGGTGGTATGTGCCTTGGTCCTTCAGTTGGTAGAGGTAGTTAGTGGTGAAGTAACTGCTTAGTCAAATTTTTTTAAAAACCTGACTGTGAGTAATAATTTATAATTGCGCATATATATATACATATATATATATATATGCACACACATACATATATGTGTATGTGCGTGTGTTTGATTAACTAATTCAGATCTATTGTGTCTATTTTTAAATTATTACTCATCTAGTCAACAATAATTTTCCTGATATGGTGATTAGAAACAGAAGAAAGAAGCTGTAGGTATTTTCATTCGTAGTATGTGTGTGGTTCAAATAGCATAATGATGATCCACTTATCCTGTCTTAATATGTATATGAAAACTACTAAAAAGCTGTAAGTTTAAAAATGTATTTTTTGACAGTATTTATTTATTTATTTCCATTATATATATATATATATATATATATATATATATATGATATTTCAGACCGGCCTCGGCCTTTCATCAGAAACAATGATTTTAAAATTTAAAATAGAAGCGTTCGTCGTATATATATATATATATATATATATATATATATATATGATGCATGCCTTGAAATGACTTGTTGAAAGTGGCTATTTCCCCACTAAGTTTTATCTGAATTTACGGATATATATATATATATATATATATATATATATATATATATATATATATATATATTGCATTTTAATGTAGAAGTATAATTTTGTAAATTTTGTATTAAATTATGTGTAATTGTAGCGTTGTGTTCAATCGTGTGTGTGTGTGTGTGTGTGTGTGTGTGTGTGTGTGTGTGTGTGAAGGTTGGCCTAATTGCAGTAATTTTTGTGTCTTTAAATAATTCAGAATAAGCACACGTGTTTTCCCCAGGGTCTCACTTTATATTTTTATTTTGACTGAACCTGCGAAACAGCTTTTCCACATGACACTTTAACATTTCCTTTTTTTCTTATGCTTTAATTTTTGCTTTTGTAATTGTTTTGTGGGGAGTGAGGATAGGGGTGAAAATGTAATCGATTCTTTCCTAGACGAAATAGGAAAAAATTATTTATTCACACACACACACACACACACACACACACACACACACACACACACACTCTCTCTCTCTCTCTCTCTCTCTCTTTCTCTCTTTTAATTTCTTTCCTTCTCTCTCTCTCTCTCTCTCTCTCTCTCTCTCTCACACACACGCACATATATATATATCTATATAGATTTTCTTCAAATCTTTCTTGATTTTTTTACTTGTTTTTCATGGTTTGACAAACATTATTTATTTGCTGTAATGATTATATATATATATACTAGCAGTTTAGCCCGATTTCACTCGCGTAGTTTAAGGAATAATAAGAATAAAAAACATATGATGAATTTACATAGCAAATACTTACACAACGTGCACCGTCGTCACTTTTATAGATATAGACTAGCAGTTTAGCCCGGTTTCACTCGGGTAGTTTAAGGAATAATAAGAATAAAAAAACATAGTTATTCGTGGTTGAGAGGTCTAATACGCGTCAGGTCACTTGGTGACTTCCCCTATGTGGATAGGGGTCACAGGTTCGATTCCTGCAGGATGACACACATTTTCGTAACAAAAATTTATCGTAAATAATCAAGCCGGTAGAAATAAATATATAATACTGTTGGATTAAAAACAGAATATCTACTTAAATACGAGTATCGAGCAAAAATAATGTTTAAACAAATCATTTTAAATTGTCGGTTGCTTGTAATCAGTTTCGTTAATCTTCGTTTGTTTCTGTGATATATATACATATACATACACACACACACACACACACACACACATATATATATATATAGAGATAGATAGATAGATAGATGTAATTTATGACAAATATGTTATAATATTAATTGAAAAATAGCTATTTAGTTTCGACGCTACCTGTGTCTTATCTCGTGATCACTTGATAAGTCACAGATCGTGTCAAAACTAAATGGCTACTTTTTAATTAATAATAATAGGTGCGAGTTTGTAACCCTGGGTTTCACGCTCTTGCGATCGTCAAACAAACTGATTAATTTTTTTTTTTAATTGGCTATATTTAGGGCTGCGTATATTGGTGTATTTTTGTGGAAGTGGGAGGAAAATTTGACAGACGCAGACATATATACACATTTGTACACCCATCGACGTGCTCAAAGACACACACGCACGCGCGCGGGGTTAGGGTTAGCGGGTTCACACAAACATATATGCGAACCGTACGGGGCTCGGTATATATATGTATATGTGTGCCGTTGCGCAGATTCATACGCATTCGGTTCGTGTGTTTGAATAGTGTAGCGATGTCAACGCACGGACAGTTGTCGATATCTCGTACGTACATATGTGCGTATGATGGGGTCTGTGTGAAACTAAGACAGGTAAAAATTGCTATTATTTTATTTTAGTCTGTATTGTTAATTTTTATTAGCTTATTTTTTCTGGTTGCACGTATTTAAATGGTAGAAATTCTAATTTTTAATGCTTGTTAGTTTGTATGTGTAGTGGTATTAATGTTTCTACGGCAGAGAGGAATAATTTACGTTAATGATAATTACGGACTAATACGTTGATAGTAATATTTGATGATAATAACAGTTGTGGTAGCAAATAGTTATTGTAAAACGGTAGTAGTGATATGTCAGCACTATCACTGATAATGAGCGCTTTCAAATAAGTACCGAGCACATATAATATATATAACAAATTGCATATATATATATATTGATATTTATAATTATATACATGGTTTCTTAATAAAAGTTTCCCCCCTATTTGTGGTTGGTGTCTTCCCTTTTTTTGGTCACGTGGGTTATCGAGTTCCCTTTATCGTTGTTAATTTCCTCTTCAGCCAGCGTTACCTGAAGATCCGCTTAGGTGAAACCTTGGTAGGATTGTTGGTTCGTTAGGCTTAATTTACTTATTCTGCTCTGCTTAAATACTGAGCGCTTTTTTGTTAGTTGATAACTCGTTTCGGGTTTTTCTTTGGGCTACGTACTGGCTCGGTCCAAATCTCTTTGGCTGATATTCATGTGCTTAGCTCTTTTTTTATAACCATTTCTTTCTTCCACGTATATACGCGGAGGGTTTTTCGAAACGAGTAGAGTTATTGTTTGTGTTTATATATCTAAACTTATTTATAAATAGAACTTTGTCTCTGTGTGTGTGTGTGTCCGTTAACTATAGACTCCGAAACAGCCGAACCGATTTTCTTGAAAATTTACACAGTTGTCCTATAAGCGTCTGCGAGTGTCCTTAGCTAGGTTTTGTGTCGAGGTACCCCGATAAATATCGAAAATCGATAATCGAAAAAATCAGGTTATAGAAGCAATGGTCCGATTTTAATCAAATTTGATACACTCATAGACAAAGACATAAGAAACGATATTCAGAGGTTTCAAGGTTGCAGTTCTTACAATAGTGCAGAAAATCGATAATATATATATATAAAAGGCAAGATGTTTGTGTGTCTGTTTATCTGCCAGTATGTCTGTATTTTTTCAGCCCTTTTATTTTAGTTTTTGATTCGGGTTTGGCTCTAAGTAGGTATAATTGTAGTTCTTAGTCTCAGCCATGATACCATTTACTCAGAGGACTTATTTAGCCTTCAAAATTCAGTTTACGACGAAAAACCTTATTTGATATCGATACCAGGAAATCAAAATTTGACTTACATCCATTCATTTTTCTTTCAGTCTACGGTTTCGCTTTAACTGAAAACAACTATTGCTTTTTAGTCTTTCGTGCCAACGTCCAAAGAGTCTGAGCTCTAGGAGAATGGATTTGTTTTAAAGCTTTTATTACACCCGAGCAACACCGGGTTATACTGCTAGCATATATATATATATATATATATATATATATACACATATGAGGTTATATACGTATATCTGTACTCTAGTGGTACGTTGTTCGTGTACTAAACAGATACTGAAAATAGACATTGATTGCATAGGGGAACTGTTGCAGAGAGGAAGTCTCTTAGGAAAGGTAAGAATAATACGTGAAATGAACAAAACGAGTCAGAGGAAAATTTGGATACCTAAGGCTGCTGGTTGTAGCCCAGTAATTAAGATCTTATCTGAGAACTAAAAACTAAAAGAAGAATGGTGCTCATGGCCTTTGATCGGACGTATTAACATCTACAAATTTTGTTTCAGGAAATTAATATTGGCTACAGGAAATATGTTTTGCCATTTGAATCCATCTTGCTCGTTTGGCTATGAGGTGTCTACCATCAGATTGATTGTCACGATGACTATTTGGGCTTCGCATGTTTATACCCCAGCGTCAATCTGTCAGCGTAGTCTATAATAATAATAATAATAATAATAATAATAATAATAAATAAATAAATAAAAACAAAAATAAAAATTGCATCCGAGTGGAGAAAAGGTTAGACATTAAACAACTTAAGTGAAAACAGTAAATCAAATTATCTACAAATACGAGAGAAGGAGAACCATCATTCACTGTGATCTGTGCAGGGCCAAGAGTTTTTCCCGTCTGAAACCATCCTGCACATATATAAATCTACCACCCTCCCGTGTATTGAATACTGCTGCTATATCTAGTCGGGTGCCCCTGCTATCTTTCTAGGCGTCCTTGACAAAATCTAACGGAGAATCTGTAACGTGATCTATCCCGACTTGGCAGCTCAGATACAGTCACTTTCTCACCGGTGCAATGTGGCTTCCCTGTGTATCTTCTACAAGTAGTTTCACGGCTTCTGCTCCGATGAAGTTAGCTCACTGGTGACCCCTATTTATGAATTTACTCGAGCCACAAGATTAGCAACGAGGCCCCACCCTTTTACTGTGATACCAATAAAATGTAAACGCAAATTCTACTCCAGCAGCTTCTTTTCTCGCACTTCCCGCCTGTGGAATTCCTTTCTGTTTACTTGCTTCCCCGAGAGCTACAATTTCGAAGAATTTAAATGTAAAGTCCGTAGACATATCCTATCGCATTGACTAGCATCCTCTCTTCATGCTCTTTTCTCCGTCCCCTCCGCTCTCATCAGTATTCTCATCCTTCTCTTACCCACTTCCTGACACCCCTTATAACCTGTCACTCTTTATCATAACTTTCTTCCTATGTAAACCCCTGCGCACCAGTGGCAGTAAAATGACTTGCTTGGGGCGATATGATTATAAAAAAAAATATCTATCCATTTATATTCCAGAAAATATAAATAAATCTATAAAACATGCATGTGTAGCTAATCAGTATTTCATTGACTAATTGATTCGTTTTCTACAGCTTATCAACAGACAAGAAATTATGTAAATATAAAGTGGGGGGGTCAATTTTATATTACAATCAATACATAAATTGATCCCTCACTTTATGGTCACAGTCATCCCTTTTCTTACCCACTTCCTGACACCCCCTATAACCTGTTACTCTTTCTCATAACTTTCCTCCTATGTAACCCTCTGCAAAATAGTGGCAGTAAAATGCCTTGCTTGGGGCGATATGATTATAAAAAAAAAAAAAAAAAAAAAAAAACAATTTTTCTTCAACCATTATAAATAAATGGCCGGAGTACAAAGAACGTGTTCTAGAAAAAATAAATGGAATCTAATACTGTTGGACTTTGAATTTTAGAAGAGCTACTGTAAAAAGCAGTAATCTGATAGCAGTAAACAAACAATGGTTGCCAGTTCTCAGGCGTAACACTGTCAGGAGGTCATTGTGTAAAGAGAATAGTAATTGATAAAATAAAAAATTCCAATACCTCAACCGAGAAGCTCATACCCAGAAGAATTGGAGTATTTGAAGATGTACTACGATAATCAGAACTGAAGTATCTTTGACTGAAACCATTCATATCGCGACGTTCACCAGATTTGTGTAGACACTGAAGGAGGTGCTATAAATAAGAAACCCCAGAGACAAGCAGCTAAAATCTACAGTAAACATAAACGTGTAAGTAACAATAATTATGTAGATAATTAATCATATAATAAGCTAACCCTGAAATAATAAAAAAAACCCTGATTGGATGGGAAGGATTACTGGGAACTGTGCAACTAACACGTTTGACTATATAAATTAATTATATACAGTACTGTGCAAAAGTATTAGGACAAGAAAATAAACAATTTAATTAAACTAATTTTATTTAATTTAAATAAATATACACAAACCTATTTCTTTATTCGAATAAAGAAATAGGTTTGTTCCAACGAGAGAAATTAGTATAGAATAAAAAGTGTGAGAAGCCGGGAACGTTGTCTTTAAAGTGTGTATTTATTGTTTTTG
Source organism: Ascarosepion bandense (assembly GCA_037127315.1). NCBI lineage: Eukaryota > Metazoa > Mollusca > Cephalopoda > Sepiida > Sepiidae > Ascarosepion > Ascarosepion bandense. The sequence continues at coordinate 165,363 of JBBBDQ010001564.1, forward strand.
TAATTATACATGTTATGAAGCATTAATTGTCCATAACGATACACGTGTTTCGAGTCTGAAATTGACTCTCTTCAGGCAAATTCAGGAGTCAATTTTAGACTCGAAACACGTGTATCGTTATGGACAATTAATGCTTCATAACATGTATAATTACAAAAACAATAAATACACACTTTAAAGAAAACGTTCACGGCTTCTCACTCTTTTTATTCTCTAAGCAATCGGAGTCTAACCGTACTGATGAGCTGTGATACAGCGAAACAGATCTGTCTGCGGATGATAATATATATATATATATATATATATATATATATATATATGTGTGTGTGTGTGTGTGTGTGTGTGTGCGTGTGTGTGTGTGTGTGTACAGTACTGTGCAAAAGTATTAAGACAAAAACTATTTTATCTTTTGAGGCATATTGACAGAAAATAAACAATTTAATTAAACTAATTTGATTTGATTTATTCAACAAATGCTTTAACGAGAAAAAATACTTGTTACAAAATAAATTTAATATTTAATATAATAGCCTTTTGCTTTTTTCACAGCCTTCATTCTGTCAGGTATTGATATCACAAGCTTCTTCAATGTATCTAATGGTATCTCCTGCCAAACAGCTTGTATTTGTTCCGAAAGTGTCTCTTGCGAAGCAACATTAGATTTATCAATGTTTTAATCCAAAATATCCCATAGATATTCAATAGAGTAGTTTCAAAATAACTTGTTTAATAGAAAATAGGAAAAATTTAATATAACTTCTTTTTAATACATTTCTTTTAGACCTAGTTTTAAATAATCAATATTTATTTGCAATTTACTTGGCTTTTCACCCTGTATTTGAGTTTCAGTTAGTTTATTTTGTCCTAATACTTTTGCACAGTACTGTTTGTATGTATGCATGTATGTATGTATGTATGTATGTATGTATGTATGTATGTAGATAGATAGATAGATAGATAGATAGATAGATAGATATGAATAGAGATAGATAGATAGATAGATAGATATGAATAGAGATAGATAGATAGATAGATAGATATGAATAGACTTAGATAGATAGATAGATAGATAGATAGATAGATAGATAGATAGATAGAAGAAAGAAAGAAAGAAAGAAAGAAAGAAAGAAAGATAGATATGAATAGACTTAGATAGATAGATAGATAGATAGATAGATAGATAGATAGAAAGAAAGATAGATATGAATAGACTTAGATAGATAGATAGATAGATAGATAGATAGATAGATAGATAGATATGAATAGACTTAGATTGATAGATATTAACAAAACTGGTTATTCGGCAGGATTCGAACCTGCGACGCCTATCCATAATATGGCACTTTAGATGATTGTAGTGGTAATTATCTTTTGAAAGAAGATATTCGGTTTGATCCTGAACGTCAATCTTGATTCGAAAACTCAGAAATCACTGAACTTTCTATACAATTTAGCTTTAAGTTTGAGTTTTTTTTAATGGCATATCAACCTCTTTGGGTTATTTAACGTAAAAAAGGTGGGGTTTTAAGGTATTATTTTTGTTGTTTGGTTATAGTGAGAAAGTTGATTTAATTAGATTTTAATTAAAAATTTTTGTTTTTATTCTTTTTTATTTTAGAAAACTGAAAAAGTCTTCTAGTTTTGTATCCAAAATTTTTTTCTGACAATAACATTTTATTCCTTCCAAAATGTGTTATGTTAATAATTTTTTCTTCAAAAATGTATTGTTCGTAATATTTGTCCTTCAAAAATGTATATTTTTCTATAAAAGTCTACTTAATGAATATATTTCTATAAAAGTGTATTTTTTTAATTTCATAGTGTTTTGACCCCAGTTTGTAAATTATTTGCCCATACTGAGACCCTAACGGGTGCTACCACTCCGGGTCAGGGTGGACCTGGGAACAACACCAATTAAGAGGTGGTTCCATACTCTTCACAAACACCGAATCAATTGCCTTGCTGCTGGATGCAATTTACCGTCATACTACGGCACGGACGGATTTTATATAAAATCATATATATCTCTGCGGAGAACGAAACACAACAAAAGTCATTTATAATTATACATCAAGATAATGGAGGGAGTAATTTATTTAACGCTAAATTGTATGGTCCTGGGTGTGACGAATCAGTTACAGAAGGTATCAGAGAAAGGAGCAAGAGAAGGATGGGAATTCGGGTGTTATGACCGTTGCAAAGGTAGAGAGAAAGGAAAAGATATACAGGGTGATGTAGAAAGAACTGGAATCAAGTGGTTAAGTGATGGGTATTGACATTGCATTTAAATTCCTGGATGTTGTAGTCGTCAGGAAAGCAAGAATATGGAAAGGAGTTCCACAGGCGGGAAGTGCGAGAAAAAAGGCTGCTGGAGTATAATATATATGTATATATATATATTATCGATTTTCTGTACTTTTGTAAGAAATGCAACCTTGAAACTTCTGAATATCGTTTCTTATGTCTTTGTCTATGAGTGTATCAAATTTGATTAAAATCGGACCACTACTTCTATAACCCGATTTTTTCGATTATCGATTTTCGATATTTATCGAGGGTACCTTGACACAAAACCTAGCTAAGAACACTCGCAGACGTTTATTGCACAACTGTGTAAATTTTCAAGAAAATCGGTTCGGACGTTTCGGAGTCTATAGGTAACGGACACACACACACATACATACACACACAAATTTCCATTTATAAATAAGTTTAGATAAGTAAAAAGTTGTGTAAGCAGAAAGAAACAGTGAGGAGACTATTTTGTGCTGGGGTTATTCTTTCACCAGACGTCAGTCATATACGTAATCATCACATTTTAAGATTTTAAGTATGCACAACGTACACTAACGATTTGACAGGAAAGCTGTTCGGAAATTGTAACAATTTCTTCATAGACAAGAATCTTATTTCCGGAGTAATTTGCGAAAAGAGAAAGTGCGACTGAGAAAGGATTATTAATTTCTATTCTCTAGTATTTTTGTTTCTTTCCTATTTTCCTATAAACTTTGTTGCTTGCTTTCTCTTCCTTTTAGTCCCTCTTAATGTTGTGTTACTCGCTGTCCTCGTCTTATGTTCCTCTTTGCTTTCTTTTGCGTCGAATCGTAAAGAGAAAGGGCGACTGAGAAAGGATTATTCATTTCTATTCTCTAGTATTTTTGTTCCTTTCCTATTTTCCTATAAACTTTGTTGCTTGCTTTCTCTTCCTTTTAGTCCCTCTTAATGTTGAGTTACTCGCTTTCCTCGTCTTATGTTCCTCTTTGCTTTTTTTGTGTCGAATCGTAAAGAGAAAGGGCGACTGAGAAAGGATTATTCATTTCTATTCTCTAGTATTTTTGTTTCTTTCCTATTTTCCTATAAACTTTGTTGCTTGCTTTCTCTTCCTTTTAGTCCCTCTTAATGTTGAGTTACTCGCTGTCCTCGTCTTATGTTCCTCTTTGCTTTCTTTTGTGTCGAATCGTAAAGAGAAAGGGCGACTGAGAAAGGATTATTCATTTCTATTCTCTAGTATTTTTGTTTCTTTCCTATTTTCCTATAAACTTTGTTGCTTTCTTCTCTTCCTTCTTGTCCCTCTTAATGTTGAGTTACTCGCTGTCCTCGTCTTATGTTCCTCTTTGCTTTCTTTTGTGTCGAATCGTAAAGAGAAAGTGCGACTAAGAAAGGATTATTAATTTCTATTCTCTAGTATATTTCTTTCCTATTTTCCTATAAACTTTGTTGCTTGCTTTCTCTTCCTTTTAGTCCCTCTTAATGTTGAGTGACTCGCTTTCCTCATCTTATGTTCTGTTTGCTTTCTTTGTCACCCATTTTCATTATTCTCAGTTTGTTTTCACCATTTCTTCTTCCACTTTCCCTTTCGTTTCGTCATTTTCTTTTTTTTTTCTTACCCTCCTTAAATTTTTCTTACGTCCGTCATAATTTTCATTCTCTCTTCATCGTATTCCGCTTCTCGCCTCTGTCGATTGTCATCTTTTTGTCTTTTGTCGCTTTCACTGGCGCAATCCAGTGTCGAGTGGTAACCAAAAATCATCTCTCAGTGGCGTCTCTGTCCTCGAACATAGAGTGCGTCTCAGTTGTAGCTCCGCCTGCGAAACCAGAGATGCATCTAAGAAAAAATACACTGTGCAGATGCCCGGTCCCGGTCCCGGGGAACAGTGTCCCGCGGCCGCGCCACCCTATTGCAGCAGAGGGGTGTACCAGGTGCTCTTTACCGGGGCCACCTCAACCGGCGGTTAAGAGGACTGGGGAAGTTTTTGTTCCTTCGCCCGTTTGTACGCGGTCGGGTTCTTCAAGTTAAAAACGACCTTGTCTCATATCTCACTCCAGTGGAGGAGGAGGGTAAATACACTTACTATACTTTGACCATACTCTAGTCCTTGGTATGACGATAAACTACATCCAGTAGAAAGCCCTCTGATTGTGAGATCAAAGGTTTTGAGCAGCGTGGAATAACCTTTTCGTTCCCGGGTTAACTCTGACCCAGGATGATATGACCTGTTAAGGTCCCAGCTATGGGTAAATAGTGAACTCTCAAAACAAAAACAAAGCACTATTAAAAATACATATTTATAATAAAAATACTAGCAAGACATTTTTACAAAACGGGTTACCAACAATGCATAATTATGATAGAATTATAAACAACTAGCAGTATAGCCCGGCGTTGCTCGGGTGTAATGAAAGCTTTAAAACTAATCCATGGTCCTGGAGCTCAAACTCTTTGGATGTTGACACGAAAGACTAAAAAGCAATAGTTGTTTCCAGTTAAAGCGAAACCATAGACTGAAAGAAAAATGAATAGATGCAAGTCAAATTTTGATTTCCTGATATCGATATCAAATTTTCTGCACTATTGTAGGAACTGCAACCTTGAAACTTCTGAATATCGTTTCTTATGTCTTTGTCTATGAGTGTATCAAATTTGATTAAAATCGGACCACTTCTTCTATAACCCGATTTTTTCGATTATCGATTTTCGATATTTATCAGGGGTACCACAACACAAAACCTAGCTAAGAACACTCGCAGACGCTTATAGTACATCTGTGTAAATTTTCAAGAAAATCAGTTCAGCCGTTTCGGAGTCTATAGGTGATGGACACAGACACACACACACAAAGTTCCATTTATAAATAAGTTTAGATTTAGATAGATTAGATACATTTTACAGCAAGACGACTAATAATGCGTTTTTTCTGTCCACCCACGTCTATTGAACAGGTGAAGAGGCTTATCCCTTGTTTCCTGTTTAGGATGCGGTTTCCGGTTTTTCTTTTCTAATCTTCTCACTGTTTTTTCAATTGGAGTAGATAGACTAAACTATCGCCCGGTTCACACTCCACCCACGTCTATTGAACAGGTGAAGAGGCTTATCCCTTGTTTCCTGTTTAGGATGCGGTTTCCGGTTTTTCTTTTCTAATCTTCTCACTGTTTTTTCAATTGGAGTAGATAGACTAAACTATCGCCCGGTTCACACTCCACCCACGTCTATTGAACAGGTGAAGAGGCTTATCCCTTGTTTCCTGTTTAGGATGCGGTTTCCGGTTTTTCTTTTCTAATCTTCTCACTGTTTTTTCAATTGGAGTAGATAGACTAAACTATCGCCCGGTTCACACTCCACCCACGTCTATTGAACAGGTGAAGAGGCTCATTCCTTGTTTCCTGTTTAGGATGCGGTTTCCTGTTTTTCTCTTTTCTAATCTTCTCGCTCTTATGTAGCCCCCTGCACATCAGTGGCGTTACCGCCTTGCTTGGGGTGATATGATTAAAAAAAAAAAAAAAAAACTCGATTCATCACGTTCACTCACACGCTTTTTATATTATCATTTACCCAAAACAATGCCTAGGAGCGACTCAAGATGAGGTGTTACTGAATGGTGTTGCTTTATTGTAAAAGGAGAGGGTAGGAAAAGTAGAGTAGAGGAAATGCTAGATAGACAATGGTTCATTCTAGACTTGAAGAGGTTAAGATAATAGCGATTGGGGAAGCATTCTCACGGAAGCCTCTTCCACGAAGAAGCGATTCTCGTGAAGCTGTTTGTATGGAGCTTCCTACTTACCAATCGAATTGGAAGTGGGTTATAATGGGTCCTAGCTTAAAAGAGCTAAGCAGGTGAATATATTTCGTCTAAATGTTTAGGCTCAGTTTAATGATAATTGGTAGAAAATTTGCTTATGAAGATCACTGTGTTTGGAGCTGAATCAGGAAAATTTTAAACTTCATCTTAAAGTTCAAGTTGAAGTATAAGCTTCACATCCTTTAATCAAGGGAGACTCTACTGTTTTCCAATTACCAGTTAAATGTGTTGCATTCACTAACTCGCAATTATGTTTTTAATCGTTTCACCCCAAGCAAGGCGGTACCGCCACTGATGCGCAGGGGGATACATAAGAGTAAAAGTTTAGACAGGAGGAGAGTGAAGAGAAAGACGGGCCAGTTAAAGGGGGTGTCACTGACAGGGCAAGAGAAGGATAGGAACCCAGGTGTGAAGACAACTGCGAAGGTAGAGAGAAAGGAAAAGAACAAGATACACGTTTCACCCCAAGCAAGGCGGTACCGCCACTGATGCGCAGGGGGATACATAAGAGTAAAAGTTTAGACAGAAGGAGAGTGAAGAGAAAGACGGGCCAGTTAAAGGGGGTGTCACTGACAGGGCAAGAGAAGGATGGGAACCCAGGTGTGAAGACAGCTGCGAAGGTAGAGAGAAAGGATTAGAACAAGATACACGTATCACCCCAAGCAAGGCGGTACCGCCACTGATGCGCAGGGGGCTACATAAGAGAAAAGTTTAGACAGAAGGAGAGTGAAGCGAAAGACGTACCAGTTAAAGGGGGTGTCAGAGAAAGCGCAAGAGAAGAATAGGAACACGGGTGTGAAGACAGCTGCGAAGGTAGAAAGAAAGGAAAAGAACAATATATACAGGGTGACGTAGAAAGAACTGGAGTCAAATGGATTAGAGATGGGAATTGACATTGCATTTAAATTCCTGGAGGTTATAGCCGTCAGGAAAGCAAGTATATGGAAAGTTATTAATCCGTCTCTTCCTTCTAGCTATGGGTTAAATAACCGGACAGACTGATTTTGTAGCCTTGGTTAGCAACCAATCTACCACCAAAAACCACTGCAGGAAAATACTCTGCACAGTCAACCATGTCTCGGAAAAGATATGATCGCCCAAGCGGGTATCACGTATGGTGATTGACGGACTGTACTGTTTTATTGTTTTTTTAAATAACTTAAATTTTGTCCTGACTCTGCTTTTGAAACTTTATGCTAGGGGCATTTTAAACTTTGATACTTTTTGTCCTGACTCTGCTTTTGAAACTTTAGGCTAGGGGCATTTTAAACTTTGATACTTTTTGTCCTGACTCTGCTTTTGAAACTTTAGGCTAGGGGCATTTTAAAGTTTGATACTTTTTGTCCTGACACTGCTTTTGAAACTTTAGCCTAGGGGCATTTTAAACTTTGATATTTTTTGTTACAATTTGCGTGGTTTATTATGAATTTATAATTTATAACACTAAGCGTTTGTTTCCTTTATTCAGTTTGCTTTGAATTTAACATCTTGTGATTAACATTTTCATTCTGAGCGCGACAAACCAGTGTCTATTGTTAGTTTTTATGAAATTGAGGGACAAAATATTATTCATAGTCTTCTATTAAAACTATGTGACTGTATTTACGGGTAATGGTTTGTCTAATTTAAATGTCAAAAGCGTGGGAGGCAATCGCAAACTCGTGACTCTATTGTTCCCCTAAGATGAGTCAAGGCTGGCAACATTAATCCTAATATTGTTTTCATTTTAATACATAGAAGAGCCATTATTTATTAAATTCATTATGTGTTGATGGCAGACACAGAACGAAAAGCACATGACCTCCTAGACAAGGGAGTGAAGAAAAGTAAAACGTAAGGACGAAGCTTCATCTGCAATAAGACGGAATGTCTGGTTGTCAGCAAGAGAAAAAGACAAAGACACGAACTATGATTGCGAGATGGGAACATCAAGCAAGTCAGTCAGTCAAATGCCATACGTGTTATAAAAGTAATGACCATAGAAGCTACTTTATTGTAATCTTATACGACGAGCGGAACCCATGGAATTTCCACGGAAGGATAATTATGATTTCCTGCAAAAAATTTTACTTTGTCATACTACAAATGATAGTAACGTCTTCAAACATAAAGGTATTGGATAATAAAATAACGATAACACAGAGTGTAATTTTATTCAAATATCTATAAAGGTAATATCCATAGAAGCTACTTTACTGTAGTAGCACTGGTAGAACTAAAGAATATAGTTCAACTGAACTCTTTTCATGGAAATAGCGACAGAGTAGCGAGAGGCTTGCAACGTTTTTCCCGTGGTTAGGGGTTTTTAGGGTGGATAATAATTCATCACTCAGAGAGACACATTGAATTCTATCGAGAATAGTAAAAGAAGACTGAATAGCTCCAATCTATATATGGCAGCAATACTCCATTCTCGGCTTGACCTGGCGCTGGTAAACGATAACAGGTATTTACTGGAGCGTTACGCGAAAGAAACATGACGGACTGACTGGGTAGATGATTTTCTCGCCACTACTTTTTCTTCCAACCAAGGCTATAGAACCCAATCTTTTTTGCTATTTAGCCCATAGCTGGACAGAGATCATAGGCTATTTGCGCGTAAGTGAATGCATCAAATTCACCTGGGATTCGAACTCGACTCTCAGATTTCTCGTTCTGAGCCGATATCCACTGCACTACAACGCACATCGAGCAAAGCGTAAATCTGGGAATGGTTTTAACAGATGGAAAATATGACACCAAAATTTGAACTTCCACTGGAATAGGAAAAGGTGCCTTCCAAAAGTTAAGCAAAGAATCAGGAAAATTTCGTTAGAAATAAAGAAAAAAGTGTTAAACATTTATATAATATCGACTCCTTAATTAATGATTCTGTAAAAATTCCTCACAGGCGAAGAGAACACTTCAAACAACAGAAATGTTGTTCTACAGAAGGATGCTGAGAAAACGATAGATTGAGTACGTAAGCCACGAAAGGGGTCTTAAAGAAAATGGAAACAAAAGTGCACAGATACTGAGATTCGGAAAGAGACAACTAAAATTAGGAATATAATGAGGAAGGATGGAATGGAGAACTTGAAACTCCCAAGACATATCGAAAGTAAAAGAGACAAGAGACAGTCCCCCACTACCGGACGAGTTTGTGTAAATCAATAGCAGAGAGAGTTGGCAAACGGACAAACGTTGCTAAGAGCTACTAATTAAAAAATATTGAACCGTAATCGGCTACCCAAAGAAAGGACAATATCTGGTGGTTTCGCTGAAAACCATGAAAGAGTGTCTCCTCAGCAGGGCAAACTCTGCTCATTATTCTGGCTGACTTTAATAATGGAATTCCATTCATTCAGTCTGTGTCTGTGTGCGTATCCGTTACTTATAGACTTCGAATTGGCTGAACCGATTTTCTTGAAAATTTACACAGTTGTACTATAAGCATCTGCGAGGGTTCTTAGCTAGGATTTGTGTCAAGGTACCCCCGATAAATATCGAAAATCGATAATCGAAAAAATCGGGTTATAGAAGGAGTGGTCCGAGTTTAATCAAATTTGATACACTCATAGACAAAGACATAAGAAACGATATTCAGAAGTTTCAAGGTAGCAGTTCTTACAATAGTGTAGAAAATCGATAATATATATATATAAAAGCAAGATGTTTGTGTGTGTGTCTGTTTATCTGCCTGTATGTCTGTATTTTTTCAGCCCTTTTCTTTTAGTTTTTGCTTCGGGTTTGGCTCTAAGTAGATATAATTGTAGTTCTTAGTCTCAGCCATGATACCATTTAGTCAGAGGACTTATTTGACCTTCAAAATTCACTTTACGACGAAAAAAGGTTATTTGATATAGGTATTAGGAAATCAAAATTTGACTTACATCCATTCATTTTTCTTTTAGTCTACGGTTTCGCTTTAACTGGAAACAACTATTGCTTTTTAGTCTTTCGTGTCAATGTTCAAAGAACCATTTCAGAACCATGGAATAGTTTTAAAGCTTACCTTACACCCCAGAAACGCCGGGCTATACTGCTAGTAGCCTATAGGATTCCGATGGGGTGGAGAATGTCTCGTTTACATTTTCGCTCAATAAAGAATAGAGCTAGACTATAATTGTTTATGCATGTGGAATTTTATTGTTCAGTGTTCAATTGGGTTTACAACAAATAAACCGAATATATCATTTGAGTCACACTCATCGAAATTGACAGTCAGTATCCACGTCAAAGAATCTTATGACTGAAGAAGTACATATCTCTCATGCACATTCACAAAGAATTCTCAGAATTATTTTGGCGTTGATACCACCGATAAAATTGTCTGCTGTGGGCCATTTTTGAAACAGGAAATGTCAGAAAAACTAGGCCTTAATATTTATTTTCATATAAAAGGTTAGCTTGTAGCGCATAAGAAATTAATTAAAATCAACCTTCTTCACTTTTACAAAAATTCACAATGGCGTGTGAAATCCTGGTTTTCCCAAATAGAAAAAGGATTGACCATCTGCTTAACGAAAAACTCGAAACCGGATTTCGCAAGTAGGTGTTAAAATGATTTTTGACCAATGGGTGCGACTTGTAAGACTTAGAAGGACTTGGCGATCCAGTGCTAAATTAAAAAAAGACTATATACATGACCTCGACGTCAGTCAAGAGAGACAGGTGGGAACTGAGAGACGAAAGAACTAAAATGTAACCAACTTCAAATCGACGCGGAGATAAGGTCAGGTCGCACCTTGTTCTCTTTCTCCTTATCTCTTTCAACAATTACTAATACGAACAATTTCTTCAACTCTCAATACCCTTAACTCAACTTTAACATTGAACACGAACTCTACCCTTAACCTCTTAATAATGTTTCTAATTAAACATTAACTTCTACAACTCATGCTATTCTTTCCTTTTAATAAATTTCCATTTTAAAATGCAAAATGTATATTTTATCATTGCATTCTTCTACACTAATCCACACATTCCAACCTGCCGACAAACAACTTTCACATGAAAACCTTCTGATGATAATTCCTGCATAAACCTTATAAGCTGTACGGAGTTCGGTTAAGTATGACACAAGGCTACAAGCTACGCAGTTGTTGCAAAAGAAAGAATTCCCTCTGGATTCATTTATTAAAACATAAGATATGCACAGCTGCAAAAGAAATAACAGGTTGTGTTTGTTTCAAATCATAGGGCTTATTTATTCCTAATCGTTTGGTTGTTTTGTTTTTATGGCATATCAACACCTCGGCGGGTTATTTATTGCCAACTAAACTTTATTTATTTATTGCTGGTAATACCTTTTTGTTTCAACAATTTATTGTTGTTGTTTTTTTTATTATTTAAGTTTTGTGTCTAGTAAATATTTTTTTCTTTTCGAGTATCAAGATTCATTGGAATTTGTTTCTAATGGCAGGGTCTCCCAAGTCCTACTCTTCTTACTTTAACCCATAACTGGAGGGACGGATTAATACCTTTCCCAAGGGTAACCGTGCTTAAGTGAATGCAGGGTATTCAACTGGAATTCGAACTCGGCTCACCGATTTCTATTTCCGAGCTGATATCCACTGCACCACAACGCCCATCCGTCATTAAACGCTTACAGCACCTGGTATTCCCAAGCGGTCACTCATCTAAGTACTGACCAGGCTCAACGTTGCTTAACTTCGGTGATCGCGTCTAATAAAACTAGATTTTGCTACAATCGCTCTTCGAGATTCGTTTCGTAACACACGAAAACAGGAAGAAAGAAAACAATGTTTTTGTTTTGCATTTAAACCTTTCAGGATCAAAAACCATATTTTTTTTTTTTTTTTGTCTGCCCTAATAAATTCTATTTTTAAAATACGGAAGACTAAAAAGAAAATAAGTTACGTTTTCTTTGCTGTTGCATTTTTCTATTGACATTCATAATGATAATCCTAATCTCTAGGAAAGGGATTTTCAAAAAAATAGTCTGAACATATAAACTCAACTGTTCATGGAAATTTTGGCGATTAAAGAAAAACATGAAAATGTGAGGTTAAATGCCATAAGATTTTCTTATTTTAAACATTTAAGAACATTCACTTTCTTTACTGCAATGTTGCAAAGAAATGTAAATTTTATTTCGGCAAATCTGAATTAAAATGTATATAATCAAAACAAGGAGAAACTTCAAAGTAAAGTGGAACCTGTCGTATGCGACCATCTTTGTCAACGACCACCTGTTATTAACGACCTTTTTTCTATGCACGGACAATTTGCTAATGTTAATTGACCCTCAGTGAGCGACCAGTAACTAACATCAACGAGTGAAAATCACTGATCAAGCGACCGCTTAAAAAAATCCATTTTGGTCGTACACGGCGAACTTCTAAATTAGGAGAAATTAAATGAGTAATCTATTTCATTTTGATTGGATCCAAGCCAGGAACATTTCTTCATTGTTTTGTTATTGTAGTGGTGTATCAAACTGTTATTTCTTATTAAAATGTACATCGATGGAGTTCGCCTCACTGTCAAACATCGACTGTTTTGTAGAACATGTATTGCATTTGACATGTTCAAGGGATTTATCACAGTCTCTATACTGACTTGGATAAATTCAGGGATTGAGAAAATCACAATTATGTCCCTTTCTCAAATGTCTATCTCTTTCGTTCCTTTATTTTTTTGTGTATCTATCTACTCTATTTCTATCTGGGTATATCTATCACTATCTCTCTGTTTCTCTACTCCTGCCCACGATCGCTGTCAGATTTTTGTATGTTTTGTTTTTTGTTTTTTTTCATGTATTATCGCAGATTCTCTTTTGCTATCAATCACTTCTAAGAAAAAAAACTCAAACTTTTTTTAAAGTTCACTTAAATATTTTTTGTGAATAAATATTTTGGTTTCCTTTTGATAGTTGTAAATACGTTTTTTTTTAAAATTTTAAAATGAATTATGCTGAATGAATTTCTTTAAAGTTAAAGCCTTTTTCTTATGTTCTCATTTATTTATTACCAGTAAAATTCTAATATGTACATTCTGATGAGTGGAATATACATTCCTGGCGTAAATAGGTCATGATCATGAGCCTTTAGTGCGCGACCACCTATCATATGCGACCTGTTTTTGATGGCAGTATAGATGGTCGTATACGACAGGTTCCACTGCGTTTTGATTAACCGAAATCAAATTTTGACCTCAAACTAACACTGCAAATTGAGTTTCTAGTCGGTAAAAAATTGAAATACAATTTAATCTTCCGCGTATTTTTAAACTTTCCTATTTCAAAATTATTGGTGCCAATATGAAACAAAAGAATGTCTTTTAAAAAGAATAATTCACTTAACGAATTTCATAGCATATAAAAACTGTTTGTGCTTAAGGCTTGACTTAAAATCTGAAATGATATGCCGCTAAAATAAATACACTTTTTTTACACTTGAATAACGGAAGCTATGCGAAGTATTCTCCTTCTATGTACCTTGTCTTTTCAGGATGTAGGCGAGCATGGCTTTCTGCGTCTCCATATACCTGGTGGCTCTTAGCACGCTTTCTCCTGTTAAACCGCGCAATCCCCGTTCTGTCATCCACCTGCTCAAGCCCTTCAAATATGTTATCCGCTGCTTTCCTCTCTCTCTTTTTCTCTCTATCTAACCTGTTAGTATCAGATTCTCCAAGCCCTCCTTCCTCATTGCATGTTTCAAGAACTTTAGTCGTCTCTTCCTGATGCTCAGTATTAATATCCTTTTCCTTTTCATTCTTTCTGACACCATCATTGCTCACATGCTTGGTCCATGATATCGGCAGCATCTTTCTGTAGAACCACATTTCAGTTGCTTTACGTTTTTTCTTCATCTTTGATGATATTGTCCAGCATTCACTGCCATATTGATGAACTAACATCACATAGCAATCTAGTAATATCTTCTTTGCTTCTAGTGAAATTGTTCTGTTTCTTAATACTTTACTCAACTTCCGGAATGCTTCCTTCGCCATGCCAATTCGCTTTCGGATCTCTGTGTCGCACTTTCCGTCTTCTGTTAGAATACTTCCCAGGTATTTAAATTTTGTACCTGCTTGATTTTAGTATCCCTCTGTATTTGGCATTTTGGGCTGCCCTTTTTACTGATGACCATGCATTCGGTTTTCTTGCAATTTATTTGTAGTCCATTTCTGTCACTCTCTTCAGCTACCTTCTGTAGGAGGTCTTGTAGTTATGTTACGTATTACGGAGTCTAAATAGTACTGACGTTGTTGCATGTGTTTATACAATCTCATTGTTTAAGTTAATGAATGCTGCCATAATCCTTGCCTTCAGGTCATTTTTGATGTTAGAAGAGGTTTTGTTGGTTTCTCGCTCAATTGTGCCCCAGACATAATAATCAAGGGGTTTGCAGTCTAATGAATTAGGTTGACAAATATAAGGGGTGATGTGATCGCAGAAATTATCTAACAGCCATGATTGAATGAGCCTGCTTTTGTAACATGGTGCATAGTCCTGCTGCCAGAAAAAGGGTTTTCTAGCAGTGACCCTCTTGAGCAAGGTCAACACTACGAACCGCTTAATGATAATTAGTTCCATCCAACTCTTTCTGAATCTCCTGAACTGTCTTGAAATCGACACCAAAACACTCGGAAATATTCGTATTCTAGCTTCCGGCGTAAAATCCAAACAGTACAGTATGCTCTTTCCAAATTTCCGGTAAAGAGAATTGCATCACGGCGCTCTTTTTCCTCACAGACGGTGCCCAACTGACCCTACTAAATACTGTGAGGTCAATAAAATTAAAAACAAGTAAGCGCATGCGCGAAATTAGACATATGAATGGATGACAATTTATCTATCGCACCCTGTAGCTATGATCAGAGATCGTTGACAAAACAATGATGATATGATTTTACATGAATAAAAGACATTTTTTTTTCTTTTTTCTTTTTTTTTTTTTTCAAAAACTGCTCGGAACCTTTGCACTAAACTAATATCAGAGATATTATTATCTATATTGATTAATTTACCTGATTCGATTTTAGCATTGTCTAATTAAAATAAAACAAACATCAAACAAAAAAACGAAAGAAAGAAAGAAAAAAAAACATCGAAACGAAAACATGAAGTTTTGTTCAGTGTTACACAGCAAAGTTTCCTAATCAGATTATAGCCACGCGTATTTGCTTTATTCTCTTCTACGTTGTATTCATTGCCGTCAGACATTGAAGTGTGTGCTGTCGGTCTTCGGTGTAGCTGAATACATCTATTTATTCAGTGTAATCGCCAGCAAATGTCAGTCGTAATGTCAAACTCTCAAAAGGATTAAATCGTACGTAAGGAAACTGTAAAGAGACAGAATAAAGAACGTAAAAGAAGAGAGAGAGAGAGAGAGAGAGAGAGAGAGAGAGAGATAAATGCGTTTTAGCTCTTTTAAAGAGTGGGCAAACTGAAGAGGGTAACGCCAATTTAGAGACAGTCACGAGAAGGATTTGTTTTACAATAAATTTAAATTACAATCGTAATAACACACACACACACACACACATATATGTGTGCGTGTTTTATTACGATTGTAAATTCATTGTATTTACTTTTTTTTAATACAAATATTATATTTTAATACATGTTATATATATATATATATATAATGTTTAACATATATATATATATATATATATATATATATATATATATACACTGTAATGGTTGTTACAATGTTTTTAAATTCATAGTATCACTACACAAAAAATTGAAGCCAAAACATAATGGGCTTGCTTCGAAACATGAGAAATTTTTGTGTAGTGATACTATGAATTTAAAAACATTGTAACAACCATTACAGTGTATATATATATATATATATATGTAAAAATATAAAAACATGTACTAAAATATAATACGATAAATATATAACATTATTTTTGATCGATACTCGTATTTAAGTAGATATTCTGCTTTTAATTAAACGGTATTATATGTTTATATCTACTGGCCTGATTATTTGTGATAAATTTTTATTACGAAAATGTGCGTCATTGGGTAGGATTCGAACCTGCGACCCCTATCCACATAGGGAAGCTACCGTTTGATCTGGCAACGTCTTAGACCTCTCGATTACGAATGGCCTCCAGTCTAAACCAGGTTTTAATCAAGCCTATATAACACAATTTTCGATTCATCGTAACAACCATATCTGCTCTGAAATGTATCGTAATGTCAACAAATGTAAACATGTTACGGAAATTAACGAAGATTAACGAAACTTCGTGATAAACAACCGACAATTTGAAATGATTTGTTTGAACGTTATTTTTGATCGATACTCGTATTTAAGTAGATATTCTGTTTTTAATTAAACAATATTATATATTTATATCTACTGGCCTGAATATTTACGATAAATTTTTATTACGAAAATGTGTGTCATTCGGCAGGATTCGAATTTGGGTAGTATATATATATATATATATATATATATATATATATATATATATATATATATACTAGCCAAATAGCGGCTGGTCGGACGAGCATACGGTAGTTTGAAAAAATGCACACCCAACACAAACAAACCAAATATGCAGAGCTAACGATATGCTAAAGAACAGAACACACACCACTTACTTGCTACCCAGATTTCGACCATTCATGTCACATCGAGCAAGTAGAAGTCTGCATGTTCAAGGCACATGCTTATATACCCAGCAACCAGAAACTCGACCGATGTGGAGGCTGGAACTCCAAAGAAGGGGAACTAAACACACACTAACGCCCTCAGCCAGCTTCATATAATCCCAAAACATACTTTCTTTAATGTCTACATCTGCTCATTATTTCACACCTTTCATTTAATAATATTTTCTGGTCCGGGTATGCGACAATATCCAGTTTTTCCTCCTGGCACAACCTATAAACCTTGTCACCAACACTATACGGCCGGACTTTCCTTAGCATATACCATTTCACGTTTGGGCTTCTGTTGTTCATTTCTATAGAATAAGAATTCCGATACAACCTACACTCAATACCTTTAGGGTTGTGCTTCATTGCCCCCGCTGTGTAGTTAGACATGGCATTCAGGTACCTCAGTTTAGCACTGGGCTACATGTACGGAAAGACAGTACCGTTATTCAGATCAAACTCCACATCTAAATACTGTAACACTTTTATATTCATGTCAATCTCGATATCTGATGTAATGAATATGGATACAACTTGGTTTCCCCCGACTAGAATGTGATTGGCTGGTGTCAGAGATGGGTTAATACCTTTCCCAAGGGTATTTGTGCGTAAGAGAATGCAAGGAACTCAACTGGAATTCGACCTCGGCAACCCGGTTTGTCGTTCCGAGTCGATAACCCCTGCACAACAACGCAGGTCAGTCAGTTAAAGTGCCATACGTGAAACACGCTTGGGCGATCATGTCTCGAAAGAGACATGACTGACTGGGCAGAAGATTTTCCCGCAGTAGGTTGTCATTGCTTTCTGCGGTAGACTGGTTGCCGATCAAGGCTATAGAACCCAATCTGTCCTGCTATTTCACCCATAACTGGAAGGAACAGACGGATTAATACCTTTTCCAAGAGTAGTTGCGCGGAAGTGAATACAATGGATTCAACTGGAATTCGAACTCTGCTCCCCGGTTTCTCGTTCCGAGCCGATATCCACTGTACCACAACGCACATAGAAATTCAATTCGAAGGTTCAAACTAATATAAGGAAAGTATTTTTTAAAATATTGGAAAAAGCACTTTCCAAAGGATGTGCGTTGTGGTGCAGTGAATATCGATTCAGAACGAGAAATCAGGGTAGCCGAGTTCGAGTTCGAATTCCAGTTGAATTCATTGCATTCACTTACGCGCAAATACCCTTGGGAAAGGTATTAATCTGTCTCTTCCTTCCAGTTATGAGTTAACTGACTGACAGAACATAATAGTTGGGAAAATAATTAAAACTTTTACTGGGCATAAAGTGGGGGATCAGTTTATTACTTCATAACAATAGAAAACCGATCTCCCACTAATTTTACTTAATATAATAATATAATATAATCTTTCTCTTCTCCCTCCATCTATGAGTTAAATGGCAGGCCAAATTGGTTTTTATAGCCTTGGATGGCAACCAATCTACTGCAGAAAGCACTGGGAACCTACTGCGGGATAATCTTCTGTCTAGTCAGTCATTTCTCTTTCGAGACATGATCACCTAAGTGTTTATCACGTATAGCACTTAACTGCCTGATTTATAGAGAAGAGCAAAGATTGTTAGTTATTAAGAATTTTAAGTTTTAGAAACGCTTATTCATCTACGACTCGCGGAAATGTGAGATATGTTCTGTTTTTTTTTTCTCACTCAGGTTGGGCGCACATGTACCTCCCAGTCACCCAGTTGTTTCACTTGGACACATATGAAGTACAGCTGGATCTCTACCCATGCCGGCGACTGACACTGACATCCTGTGAGTTGCGAATGTGTACCTGGTGTCTATGAGGTTACCTTCTGGGTCAACTCTCTAATGCACCTGGCTTCTTCGACGGCTGAGTATGATAGTGAGTACCAAATCTACTTTGATATCTCTGAGGAAATATCTCAGATTAACATCTTTTACACGAATGGTTAATTATAGACGCTAATTATAGACTATTGTATAACATCTTGCAATTAATATACGAGTGTTAACCGAATTTATTGTAAAATACTTACTAATACAAATGATTGCTATACAAATAACTTATTCCATACTAGCAGTATAGCCCGGTGTTGCTCGGGTGTACTGAAAGCTTTAAAACTAATCCATGGTCCAGGAGCTCAGACTCTTTGGACGTTGGCACGAAAGACTAAAAAAGCAATAGTTGTTTCCAGTTAAAGCGAAACCGTAGACTGAAAGAAAAATGAATGGATGTAAGTCAAATTTTGATTTCCTGCTATCGATATCAAATAAGTTTTTTTCGTCGTAAAGTGAATTTTGAAGGCTAAATAAGTCCTCTGAGTAAATGGTATCATGGCTGAGACTAAGAACTACAATTATACCTTTTTAGAGCCAAACCCGAAGCAAAAACTAAAAGAAAAGGGCTGAAAAATATACAGACATACAGGCAGATAAACAGACACAGACACAAACATCTTGCCTTTTATATATATATATATTATCGATTTTCTGCACTATTGTAAGAACTGCAACCTTGAAACTTCTGAATATCGCTTCTTATGTCTTTGTCTATGAGTGTATCAAATTTGATTAAAATCGGACCACTCCTTCTATAAACTTATTTTTTCGGTTATCGATTTTCGAGATTTATCGGTGGTACCTCGACACAAAACCTAGCTAAGAACACTCGCAGACGCTTATAGTACAACTGTGTAAATTTTCAAGAAAATCGGTTCAACTGTTTCGGAGTCTATAGGTAACGGATACACACACACACACACACACACACACACACATAGACAAAGTTCCATTTATAAATAAGTTTAGATTTAGTTATGTGATCTGGCATGGCACAATACTTAACAAGAAAGGGTCACTCGTGATAGCCGTATTCAATTGTCTGCTAGACAAGTCACTGGATATATTATTATCCCTCCTTTAATGAGAATATTACCCAGGACTACTTATCATGAATGGATAAGTTAAGACATAATAGTAAGAACAGTAACTGTTTCATACCACAACGAAAACGAAATTTTAAATTGTTTTGAATATATTCAATAATAGAAAATAATAAGTGAAGTTTTTTAATTCTTATTTTAAGAAAAGAAAAAATAATTAACACTTTCTATCGTCTATGGCCATGATTCCCAACCCCGGAGTAAATTACCCCAGTGGGGTAATGAGCCCATATTTTGGGGGTAATTGATGTTTGGTCTAGAAAGAGGCAATCAGCTTATAATTTCACACTGTTTTCCTTGGAATGAAGACCAAGAAACGTAGCCGACTCAACGTGGCAAACGACACCCGAATCGCCCTTTCAGTCACAGAGCCAAGAATAAATAAACTGGCACGGGCAATACAAGCTCAACACTCACATTAAGAATCAAGGCTAGGTTACGACTACTATATCTCTGATTATTATAGATTGGTACTATTGTATTGAACAATTCCCATTAACATTGTCTGCTTCTGATGTATGAAAATATAATTACTTCTTTTTCTATATTACGGATATTTGTTCATTGGGGTAATGGATAATAGTGAACTTGTATTTTGGGGTAATCGCAGCAAAATGGTTGGGAACGTAGAGTCTATGGCAATAAAACTAGCCATAACGTGGATCAGAATAAAGAATTCAAAAAACCAAGAATGTTAAATCCTTAAAGCCAGTGAAGAAACTAAATCGTCAATCATTGGGGGATATCATTCTCATTCTTTGCGCAGTTTTTCGATTCAAAATCATGAGTTACTTCCCTCTAACTCTGCAAGTTGCTTGCTCACCACTGTTGTATTGAACACACAACTATTTGGGTCAAGTTACAGGAACTAACCGACATCTATATGCACCGGGCTATGTGCCCTTAAGGACACATAACATGACTTCCAATTGAGGCACTAAGCAAGGAATGAGAATGATATACGCCAGTGATTGTAATAAAGGCTCCGGTTCGAAATTCCTAGCACCTGAAGAAGGCCGGAGTGTACAACGGCCGAAACGTCGTACAAATGGCAACAAAGATGAGGGCAATAGTCTGAATAAAGTAAATACTGTAAATACTGCCTCATCTCAGAAATATAGACAAATAGAATGATCTATTATTAAACGTCGTACAAATGGCAATAAAGAATAGGACAATAGTCCGAATAATGTAAATACTGTAAATACTACATCATCTCAGAAATATAGACAAATAGAATGATCTATTATTAAACGTCGTACAAATGGCAACAAAGATGAGGACAATAGTCCGAATAATGTAAATACTGTAAATACTACCTCATCTCAGAAATATAGACAAATAGAATGATCTATTATTAAACGTCGTACAAATGGCAACAAAGATGAAGACAATAGTCTGAATAATGTAAATACTGTAAATACTACTTCATCTCAGGAATATAGACAGATCATTTTACAGTTGAAATGATTAGATAGCACTATAATTTCTCTGGTAACAGTTTATTCTTTAACACTTATCGCTTGTAAGCCATTCTTCCGGCTTCTTGCTTTCCAGTCTGATTTTCACAAAAGATTAATTGGAATATCAATCGTTATCTTTGGTTTACTTAATTCCAATTCTTTTCTTGTTCTTAATAATTTATTTTTTCTCATATTCTCCCACATACACTAAACCCTTGCATCTTATTGGCTTTATTGTTTTGCCTGGGGTGAAATGGTTTTAAAATGTTACAGACCTGAAGATACTAACACTGGAAACATGAATTTCCTCCTAAAGATTCTCACGCGTATGCAGGTGTATCAATAAGTCATGAGATTTGGAATGACTCACACAGGAATGTTTCACTAGAAACAAAGAAAAGAATGCTCTATTGCTATGTGATGTCAGTTCTTCAATACGGCAGTGAATCCGGGACAATATCATCGAAAATGAGGACAAAACTTGAAGCAGCGGAAATGTGATTCTACAGAAGGATGCTGGGGATATCGTGGACCGAGCATGCAAGCAACGATGAGTTGTTGGAAAGAATGGCAACAAAAGGAAATTAATACTGAGAATCAGGAAGAGACAAGTTGGGCACGCAATGAGGAAGGAGGGCTTGGAGAACCTGATACTGACTGGCCAGATAGAAGGAAAAAGAGACAGAGAAAGGCAGCGGATAACATATTTGCAGGGCTTGATCAGGTGGAACGGGTTTTACGAGGTGTAACAGGAGCAAACATACTAAGAGCCACAAGGAATAGGGAGACGTGGAGAACCATGATCGCCTACGTCCTGAAGGGACAGGGCACATAGAAAAAGAAGAAGATTTCATTAACTAGACTCTCTACGTTCTTTGACAGCTAACATTTAACGAGCCAATTTATTCTGATAGACAACACCATAAAATAGCGCACTCCTAAAAGTGAAAGTTGTTTACCAGATATATTGATCTAGCAGAGTACATGACCCCTTCAACAGAGACGTCCTTCTTTGTTACCCACTAGAAACTGTCTTCCAAGATCTGACTCCGCTGAATGCCTTGATCTGATAAAGGAATTGTATGGATCGGAAAGTCATTCATCGAATCCTTTCAGACCTCACCTGGAGTACACCAAGGCAGAATAAAAGCCTCAATCTGTTTAATCTTCTCTTATACTCTCAGCGTATACAAGCACTGATGTGAAAAAAAAAATCGGCCTTGTTCATTTAAACATCCCGTAGCATATCTCAAATAAATATACAACTAGAAGACAACGCCGTTGTTTTGTCTCCAGAAGCCAGTGAACTTAGGAATGCTGATAGCTAACTCCCCAGCAACCCCCCCTTGATTAGTGTGTGTGTGGTGCAGGTGACGAGAGGCCAACAGAACCCCTTATATCACCAAAAATGAACTGAATGTAATTATTATCGCAGCATTCACCACCTTAAAAAAGCAGATCACCCGAAAGAGTAGAAGAAGATTCCGAAGTCATCTGGAGGCCATGGTTGAAGCCAATGGCGATTTTATTGAATAAATTTACTCTTTAGCATTTGAAGATATTTTTGCGTAATTTTGGTATATATATATATATATATATATATATATATATATATATATATTAAAAAAGGATTAACTCAAAGATGTTGAATGGCCATTTCGATATGAAGATCCCCACGGGGGACGACACATCACCTCAGCAACAGAAAAAACCTTTCAGAAACTGGAGAAAAATTAGTCTACTTTTCCTTTTTAAATAGATTGCAAAGAAATTAAAAAATAAATAAATAATAAAATAAAATAAAATAAAAATAAAAATAAAGGGAAAGAAAAAGAAAAAGAAAAAGAAAACGAAAAAGAAAAAGAAAAAGATAGAATAAAATCAAATAAGTAAGAAAAGAAAAAAAATTGACATCGTGTTACACGGCTGTCTGTTAATTTTTAGTTACATTCTCCCTTTTTTTTTGCGAACCCAGACGATGTCAGTTTTTTCTTTTCTTATTTTTCTTTTTTAATATATATTTGCTCTGTAATATTTTATTACATGGAGCTCTCTTCCTGTATCATTTTTTAATATTAAAATAAAATTTTTAATATTAATTAGGATCGGGTTTTTTGGAATTTACCTTCCTGCTTTTTTCCCTTGGATGAATTAAAATATATATATATATATACAGAGTGAGATGGATAAATTACACGTTTGTAAATATTAGTCATCAACATACAAACCTGTTTCGCTGTATCACAGCTTATCAGTGTAGCTAGTCACTACCACTTGGGATTGAAACTCGACCGATTTAGTGTCAGTCGGAGTAGCTACCCGCTAAGCCATATGCGTATAGAATCAGAGAAGTAAAATTTCAACGTGTTGTATATAATCAATGTATACACACGACAGTCAGCGAAAGATCTCTAATCATTTCTAAAGAGTAATGCATATATCGCAGAAATGGAAATTGTTTTTAAAATTTTCTTCTCTAGAGAGCTTAACCGTAATGAGAGCATGATATATTAGTCATCCACATACAAGCCTGTTTCGCTGTATCACAGCTGATCAGTGAGGCTAGACACATTCACTTGCTTCAGGCCGGGATCGAAACTCCACCGATTTGGTTTCAGTCGGAGTCTCTACACACCTAAGCCATAGGCTCATGAAATCAGAGAAGGGAAATTTTAGCGTGTTTGTTGTGGTGCAGTGGATATCGTCTCGGAACGAGAAATCGGGGTGACTTGTTTGAATTCCAGTTGAATTCATTGCATTCACTTACGCACAAATACCCTTGGGAAAGGTATTAATCCGGCTCTTCCTTCCAGTTATGGGTTAAATAATAGGACAGATTGGGTTCTATAGCCTTGGCTGGCAACCAATCTACCGCAGAAAGCAATGGCAACCTACTGCGGGAAAATCTTCTGACCAGTCAGCCATGATCGCCCAAGCGTGTTTCATGTATGGCACTTAACTGACTGATACACACGCTAGCCACAGAAAGAACTCAATTCATTTCTGAAGAGTAATGCATATATTTTTTAAAATTTTAAAATTTTCTTTTCTAAAGAGCGCAATCGTAATGAGAGCATAATATATTAGTCATCCACATACGAGCCTGTTTTGCTGTATCACAGCTCATCAATGTGGCTAGACACATCCACTTGCTTCTGGCCGGTATCGAAATTCGACCGATTTGGTGTCAATCGGAATCGTTATATATATAAAGAGAGAGAGAGAGAGAGAGAGAGAGAGAGAGAGAGAGAGAGAAAGAGAGAAGGAACGAGAGACAGACAACCAGCCAAAAATTTTGAGAGATGCCGTAGAGAGCATTCAGTTTCTATCCATCCATCTCTCTAGAGGTAGCTATCATAGTATGTTTCTTTGTTCCTTTTTCTCTCTTGATGTATTTGTTTTCGTCGGTCTAATTTTTATCTATCTTTATTCAATCGTTCTGTCGCAAAATGCGAAAAAAGTATATTTTTCAACATGGGTGCCAACACTTTTGAATGTGGTTTAGATGCTAAATTTTCGGTCCTTACGTATTATCGGGAGGACCTTTGATTTTTACTTTTTCTTTTTTTTCCCCGCTTATAACACCAAGGAACTGGAAAAATCAGGCTTTCATCACCTCAACGTCAACCACAAGTACAACTTTGTGGATTCGAACACCGGGGCTCATACGCAGACAGTGGAACGCCTATGGGGATCGACAAAGTGGTGAAACAAGAAGCACTGTGGCACTGCACGTCACCATTTGGAGTCGTATTTGGCCGAATTCATGTGGCGGAAGCATGTTGCCTGTACTGATGTCTTTGAGTCACTTTTGGAAGCAATTGCGACGTTCTGGCCTCCGGAATTACAAATGTAATGTTATTTTATTGTTTTAACCGTTTCAATAAATAATTTACTTTAATTTTTGAGTCGTTTTTTTAAAGGTCCTCCCGATAATACGTAAGCACCAAATTTTCTCCTTACGTCGGTAAATTACCACATACACCAGTCTGCATCGTCTCGTTATTTCATTCATGACGTACTTCCTGGAATAGGGTTCCACAGTGACTTGATATTATGTAAAGCCAAAATAGGCACTCTCTCTCTTTCTTTCTCTCTTTCCCTCTTTCTCTTTCTTTCTCTCTCTTTCCAAATATCAAACTGTTTGACATGTACCTACTTATTTACAACTTACTCACATCTTGGTCAGTTAGTTAAGTGCATACGTGAAACACGCTTGGACGATCATGTCTCAAAAGAGACATGACTGACTGGGTAGAAGATTATCCCGCAGTAGGTTGCTAAGCAAGACTATAGAACCATATCTGTCCTGTTATTTGACTCATAGCAAGAGATGTATTATATTATTAAGTCGTAATTAATTGGGGGGTCAGTTTATTACTTCATAACAATAAAAAACCGATCCCCCACTTTATGCCCAGTATAAGCTTTAATTATGTTTTCAACTATTCTATTCATTCAGTTAAGTGCCATATATGATACACGCTTTAGACGATCATGTCTCGAAAGAGAAATGACTGACTGGGCAGAAGATTATCCCGCAGTAGATTGCCATTACTTTCTACGGTAGACTGGTTTCCTGCCAAGGCTATAGAACCCAATCTGTCCTGTTATTTAACCCATAACTGGAAGGTAGAGACCGATTAATACCTTTCCCAAGAGTATTTGCGCGTCAGTGAATACAATGGATTCAAGTGGAATTCGAAATCGGCTTCCCGATTTCTCGTTCCGAGCCGATATCCACTGCACCACAACGCACATGCCATATCTTGGTCAGTCAGTTAGTTAAGTGCCATACGTGGAACACGCTTGGGTGATCATGTCTCGAAAGGGACATGACTGACTGGGCAGAAGATTATCCCGCAGTAGGTTGCATTGCTTTCTGCGGTAGACTGGTTGCCTGCCAAGGCTATAGAACTCAATCTGTCCTGTTATTTAACTCATAACTTTAAGGAAGAGACTGACTAATACATTTCTCAATAGTATTTGCGCGAAAGTTAATACAATGAATTCAACTGGAATTCGAACTCGGCTCCCCGATTTTTCGTTCCAAGCCGATATCCACTGCACCACAACGTAGAACGTATTCTTAATTCTGACATCCAAACTGTGTGTATATCAATAATTGCCACCAATGATAAAATAGTTTGTTCGTTGTCTTTAATATTAGCCATTTTCATGATGATTTTCTTATCAACAGGCAGTGATAAGGTTAAGTCCTTTTCTTGGTTCTGTTCCAATGATTTAGCTTTACCGTAAAATAATATCGTCTAAGTGGTCGTAATTAAAACAGTTCAATTAGCTTAATCTGCTTCTCGTTTATTTCATTGCAGTGAGTTGCGATATTACAGTCATTAAATGTCTTTCACATTAAATTGCTTCTTTTTTTTTTTAAATAATCTCAATAATTAAACTGTAACAAAAACAAAAATTATAACTAATCCGGAAATGAACATGCAAATTTGTGAGATTCGCAAACATTTGATGCAGTACGACACAAAGATGGGTTTGAGTTTCAGTTTTGTTTAACGGCATATCAACACCTCTGTGGGTTATTTAATGCCAAAAAGTTGGGGGTTTAAGGTATTGTTTTTTAATGTTCGGTTATAGTGAGAAGGTTGATTCTGCTATCTAAATAGAGTTTATTTGGGTTTGAGTTTTGTTTTACGGCATATCAACACCTCTGTGGGTTAGTTAATGCCAAAATGGTGGGGTTTTAAGGGGTTTTTTTTTAATGTTCGGTTATAGTGAGAAGGTTGGTTTAGTTAGATTTTAACGAAATCTTTTTTGTTTTTATTCTTTTTTATTTTAGAAAAATGAAAATGTATTCTAGTTTTGTATTAAAAAATGTGTTGCTAAAAATAATTTTTTCTTCAAAAATTTATATTTTTCTATAAAAGTATTTTTATCATTTCATAGTCTTTTCACCCCAGTTTGGGGGTTAACTATCTGCCCATAGCTGGAAACCTAACAGGTGCTACCACTCTGGGTCAGGATAGACCTGGGAACAACAGCAATTAAGAGGTGGTTCCTTGCTCCTCACAACCACCAAATCAGAGGCCTTGCTGCCGTATGCAGTTTACCGTCATGCCCAGGATGCGGTGAATATCGGTTCGGAGCGAGAAATTGGAGAACAGAGTTCGATTTCCAGTTGAATTAGTTGCATTCACCTACGCACAAATACCCCTGTGAAAGGGTTACTTCTCCTTGAGCTATGGGTTAAACAACAGGAAAGATTGAATTCTATAGCTTTGGTTGGAAACCAATCTACCGCTAAAAGCAATGGCAAACTACTGCGGGGAAATATTTTGCCCAGTCAATAATATCTCTTAAGAGACATGATCGCCCAAGCGTTAATCACGCATGACACTTAACTGATTGACTGATACCGGGAGCAAACGGCTGCCATACGAAGAGAAAATGAATGGGTCCACATGGCTTCTGCTCCGATGAACTTAGATCACCGGTGCCCCCTAGGTACGAATTTGCACGAGATACTAGATTAGCAACTAGGTCCCACACTTTTACAGTGAAACCGATAAAATGTAACCGCAGTTTCTACTCCAACAGCTTCTTTTCTCGCACTTCCCGCCTGTGGAATTCCCTTCCACATACTTGCTTACCCGACAGCTACAATCTCCAGGAGTTTAAATGTAAGATCAATAGACACCTAACACACTAACTCGCACCCATTCTATCAAACACTCTTCCTATGTACCTCCTTACTCGTCTATCACCCTCCTTCTGACATTTCCTATATCTAATCGCACTTACCTTCCACTATATAACCCCCTGCGCTATAGTGGCAGTGGAATGCCTTGCTTGGGGTGAAATGATTAAAAAAAAGATAGAAAGGGGCATGGGATAAGGATTTGTTTTCTCGCCGAATTTATTCAACTTTTACAGTGAGGCAATCCCAAAAAGATTACATGTCCTACAGGATTTATTATCAGTGGGTCCACTCTTAAAATTATACGATACACAGATGGCTGATATAGAAATAAAACTGCAAGAATTTCTAGACACGGTCGTAAGGAAAAGAGCGAAGAAAGGACAAATCCCAAATTTAAGAAGAGAGTATAGAAATTTGCAGTACGAGAAACACTCCAAGAGGCGATCTACCAATGGTGATCTCAAAATTAAACATAATTGAATTTTAAATATTTGAGAAGTATTTTAACAGAAAACAGAAAATCCGATACCGATATCAGAAATAAACTAAGATTTCCAGAAACTTAGCAAACTATTAAGAAACAAAAATATCGTATTTGTCTATATTTCTAGAATTTTCAAGCCGAACCCTTTATTACAGTCGCTGGGGTATATTATCTTTATTCCTTGCGTAGTAGTGCCTCTTTTGATAGTAATGAGTTATCTCCCTTTAACCCTGTATGTTACTTGTTCACCTCTGCTGTAGCCTGGTATTGAACTCACAACTCTAAGAGGCAAGTCAGGAACTAACCAACGTCTATATCCACTGGGACATGTGTTCTTCAGGACAGGAACAGCTTAAATTTTGGGGATTTATATACCTAATGTCTAATAATCCTTTTATTTACCAGAGTTATATTGCAATCTTTTAATGTTAATGGTTTTCTCTAGTTTTTCTGATGTTAATGGTTTTCTCTAGTATTTTTACCAGAGCTCATATTGCAATATGGTTAGAAATAAAAAAGAGTGCTCAACTGTTATGTAATGGACAATTTCGACAGGGACGAGGAAGTAAGTTGAGTCAGAAGTGAGATGGTTCTACGGAAACATGCTGAGATTGCCATCAACAGATCATTTAAGCAGCAAGAATGCTTGAAGGAAAATGGAGAACAAAATGCGCACATATAGGTAGAATCAGAAAGACGCGTGAAATGTCTAGGATACATGAGAAAATAAGAGATAGAAAAATCGACACTGGACACATTGAAGGCCAGAAGCGAAAAAGGAATCAGAGAATAACCTACTTAACAAGCTTGGTAAAATAAAAACTAGGACATACAAAGAGGAAAGAAGAATTGGAAAAGTTGGTACTCACATGGTATATTGAAGGCCAGAAGCACAAAGAGAATCAGCGAATAACCTACTTAACAAGCTTTGTAAAATAAAAACTAGGACACACAAAGAGGAAAGAAGAATTGGAAAAGTTGGTACTCACATGGTATATTCAAGGCCAGAAGCACAAAGGGAATCAGCGAATAACCTACTTAACAAGCTTTGTAAAATAAAAACTAGGACACAGAGAGAGGAAAGAAGAATTGGAAAAGTTGGTACTCACATGGTATATTGAAGGCCAGAAGCACAAAGGGAATCAGCGAATAACCTACTTAACAAGCTTTGTAAAATAAAAACTAGGACACACAAAGAGGAAAGAAGAATTGGAAAAGTTGGTACTCACATGGTATATTGAAGGCCAGAAGCACAAAGGGAATCAGCGAATAACCTACTTAACAAGCTTGGTAAAATAAAAACTAGGACACACAAAGAGGAAAGAAGAATTGGAAAAGTTGGTACTCACATGGTATATTGAAGGCCAGAAGCACAAAGGGAATCAGCGAATAACCTACTTAACAAGCTTGGTAAAATAAAAACTAGGACACACAAAGAGGAAAGAAGAATTGGAAAAGTTGGTACTCACATGGTATATTGAAGGCCAGAAGCACAAAGGGAATCAGCGAATAACCTACATAACAAGCTTGGTAAAATAAAAACTAGGACACACAAAGAGGAAAGAAGAATTGGAAAAGTTGGTACTCACATGGTATATTCAAGGCCAGAAGCACAAAGGGAATCAGCGAATAACCTACTTAACAAGCTTTGTAAAATAAAAACTAGGACACAGAAAGAGGAAAGAAGAATTGGAAAAGTTGGTACTCACATGGTATATTGAAGGCCAGAAGAACAAAGGGAATCAACGAATAACCTACATAACAAGCTTTGTAAAATAAAAACTAGGAAACACAAAGAGGAAGAAGAATTGGAAAAGTTGGTACTCACATGGTATGTGAGAGGCCAGAAGCACAAAGGGAATAAGCGAATAACCTACTTAACAAGCTTGGTAAAATAAAAACTAGGACACACAAAGAGGAAAGAAGAATTGGAAAAGTTGGTACTCACATGGTATATTCAAGGCCAAACACAAAGGGAATCAGCGAATAACCTACTTAACAAAGCTTGGTAAAATAAAAACTAGGACACACAAGGAAAGAAGAATTGGAAAAGTTGGTACTCACATGGTATATTGAAGGCCAGAAGCACAAAGGAATCATCGAATAACCTACTTAATAAGCTTGGCAAAATAAAAACTAGGACACACAAAGGAAAGAAGAATTGGAAAAGTTGGTACTCACATGGTATGAGCAGAAGACTGAAGCACAAAGAGAGATCAACGAATAACCTACTTAACAAGCTTGGTAAAATAAAAACTAGGACACACAAAGAGGAAAAGAAGAATTGGAAAAGTTGGTACTCACATGGTATATTGAAGGCCAGAAGCACAAAGGGAATCCTTGAATAAACTACTTAACAAGCTTGGTGAAATAAAATCTAGGACACAGAAAGACAAAGAAGAATTGGTAAATTTGGTACTCATGGTATATTGAAAGGCCAGAAGCACAAAGGGGAATCAACCCGAATAACCTACTTAATAAGCTTGGTAAAATAAAACTAGGACACACAAAGAGGAAAGAAGAATTGGAAAAGTTGGTACTCTCACATGGTATATTCAAGGCAAGAAGCACAAAGGGAATCAGCAGACCTACTTAACAAGCTTGTTAAAATAAAAACTAGGACACAGAAAGAGGAAGAAGAATTGGAAAAGTTGGTACTCACATGGTATATTCAAGGCCAAGAAGCACAAAGGGAATCAGCGAATAACCTACATAACAAGCTTTGTAAAATAAAAACTTAGGACACACAAGAGGAAGAAAGAATTGGAAGAAGTTGGTACTCACATGGTATATTGAAGGCCAGAAGCACAAAGGGAATCAGCGAATAACCTGCTTAACAACTTGAGTAAAAATAAAAACTAGGACACACAAAGGAAAAGAAGAATTGGAAAAGTTGGTACTCACATGGTATATTCAAGGCCAGAAGCACAAAGAGAATCAGCGAATAACCTACTTAACAAGCTTGGTAAAATAAAAACTAGGACACACACCAAAAGAGGAAAGAAGAATTGGAAAAGTTGGTACTCACATGGTATATTGAAGGCCAGAAACTACAAAGGGAATCGAATAACCTACTTGACAAAGCTTGGTAAAATAAAGCAGGACACACAAAGAGGAAAGAAGAATTGGAAAAGTTGGTACTCATGGTATATTGAAGGCCAGAAGCACAAAGGGAATCAGCGAATAACCTACTTAACAAGCTTGGTAAAAATAAAAAATTAGGACACACAAAGAGGAAAAGAAGAATTGGAAAATTTGGTACTCACATGGTATATTGAAGGCCAGAAGCACAAAGGGAATCAGCGAATAACCTACTTAACAAGCTTGGTAAAATAAAATCTAGGACACAGAAAGACGAAAGAAGAATTGGTAAATTTGGTACTCACATGGTATATTGAAGGCCAGAAGCACAAAGGGAATCAGCGAATAACCTACTTAATAAGCTTGGTAAAATAAAAACTAGGACACACAAAGAGGAAAGAAGAATTGGAAAAGTTGGTACTCACATGGTATATTGAAGGCCAGAAGCACAAAGGGAATCAGCGAATAACCTACTTAACAAGCTTGGTAAAATAAAAACTAGGTCACACAAAGAGGAAAGTAGAATTTGAAAACGTTGGTACTCACAAGGTATATTCAAGGCCAGAAGCACAAAGGGAATCAGCGAATAACCTACATAACAAGCTTGGTAAAATAAAAACTAGGACACACAAAGAGGAAAGAAGAATTGGAAAAGTTGTTACTCACATGGTATATTCAAGGCCAGAAGCACAAAGATAATCAGCAAATAACCTACTTTATAAGCTTGGTAAAATAAAAACTAGGACACAAAAAGAGGAAAGAAGAATTGGAAAAGTTGGTACTCACATGGTATATTGAAGGCCAGAAGCACAAAGGGAATCAGCGAATAACCTACTTAACAAGCTTGGTAAAATAAAAACTAGGACACACAAAGAGGAAAGAAGAATTGGAAAAGTTGGTACTCACATGGTATATTGAAGGCCAGAAGCACAAAGGGAATCAGCGAATAACCTACTTAACAAGCTTGGTAAAATAAAATCTAGGACACAGAAAGAGGAAAGAAGAATTGGAAAAGTTGGTACTCACATGGTATATTGAAGGCCAGAAGCACAAAGAGAATCAGCGAATAACCTACTTAATAAGCTTGGTAAAATAAAAACTAGGACACACAAAGAGGAAAAAAGAATTGGAAAAGTTGGTACTCACATGGTATATTGAAGGCCAGAAGCACAAAGGGAATCAGCGAATAACCTACATAACAATCTTGGTAAAATAAAAACTAGGACACACAAAGAGGAAAGAAGAATTGGAAAAGTTGGTACTCACATGGTATATTGAAGGCCAGAAGCACAAAAGGAATCAGCGAATAACCTACTTAACAAGCTTGGTAAAATAAAAGCTAGGACACACAAAGAGGAAAGAAGAATTGGAAAAGTTGGTACTCACATGGTATATTGAAGGCCAGAAGCACAAAGGGAATCAGCGACTAACCTACTTAACAAGCTTGGTAAAATAAAAACTAGGACACACAAAGAGGAAAGAAGAATTGGAAAAGTTGGTACTCACATGGTATATTGAAGGCCAGAAGCACAACTGGAATCAGCGAATAACCTACTTAACAAGCTTGGTAAAATAAAAACTAGGACACACAAAGAGGAAAGAAGAATTGGAAAAGTTGGTACTCACATGGTATATTCAAGGCCAGAAGCACAAAGGGAATCCGCGAATAACCTACTTAACAAGCTTGGTAAAATAAAATCTAGGACACAGAAAGAGGAAAGAAGAATTGGAAAAGTTGGTACTCACATGGTATATTTAAGGCCAGAAGCACAAAGAGAATCAGCGAATAACCTACATAACAAGCTTGGTAAAATAAAAACTAGGACACACAAAGAGGAAAGAAGAATTGGAAAAGTTGATACTCACATGGTATATTCAAGGCCAGAAGCACAAAGGGAATCAGCAAATAACCTAGTTAATAATCTTGGTAAAATAAAAACTAGGACACACAAAGAGGAAAGAAGAATTGGAAAAGTTGGTACTCACATGGTATATTGAAGGCCAGAAGCACAAAAGGAATCAGCGAATAACCTACTTAACAAGCTTGGTAAAATAAAAACGAGGACTCACAAAGAGGAAAGAAGAATTGGAAAAGTTGGTACTCACATGGTATATTGAAGGCCAGAAGCACAAAGGGAATCAGCGAATAACCTACTTAATAAGCTTGGTAAAATAAAAACTAGGACACACAAAGAGGAAAGAAGAATTGGAAAAGTTGGTACTCACAGGGTATATTGAAGGCCGGAAGCACAAAGGTAATCAGCGAATAACCTACTTAAGAAGCTTGGTAAAATAAAAACTAGGACACACAAAGAGGAAAGAAGAATTGGAAAAGTTGGTACTCACATGGTATATTGAAGGCCAGAAGCACAAAGGGAATCAGCGAATAACCTACTTAACAAGCTTGGTAAAATAAAAACTAGGACACACAAAGAGGAAAGAAGAATTGGAAAAGTTGGTACTCACATGGTATATTCAAGGCAAGAAGCACAAAGGGAATCAGCGAATAACCTACATAACAAGCTTGGTAAAATAAAAACTAGGACACACAAAGAGGAAAGAAGAATTGGAAAAGTTGGTACTCACATGGTATATTGAAGGCCAGAAGCACAAAGGGAATCAGCGAATAACCTACTTAATAAGCTTGGTAAAATAAAAACTAGGACACACAAAGAGGAAAAAAGAATTGGAAAAGTTGGTACTCACATGGTATATTGAAGGCCAGAAGCACAAAGGGAATCAGCGAATAACCTACTTAACAAGCTTGGTAAAATAATAACTAGGACACACAAAGAGGAAAGAAGAATTGGAAAAGTTGGTACTCACATGGTATATTCAAGGCCAGAAGCACAAAGGGAATCAGCGAATAACCTACATAACAATCTTGGTAAAATAAAAACTAGGACACACAAAGAGGAAAGAAGAATTGGAAAAGTTGGTACTCACATGGTATATTGAAGGCCAGAAGCACAAAAGGAATCAGCGAATAACCTACTTAACAAGCTTGGTAAAATAAAAGCTAGGACACACAAAGAGGAAAGAAGAATTGGAAAAGTTGGTACTCACATGGTATATTGAAGGCCAGAAGCACAAAGGGAATCAGCGACTAACCTACTTAACAAGCTTGGTAAAATAAAAACTAGGACACACAAAGAGGAAAGAAGAATTGGAAAAGTTGGTACTCACATGGTATATTGAAGGCCAGAAGCACAACTGGAATCAGCGAATAACCTACTTAACAAGCTTGGTAAAATAAAAACTAGGACACACAAAGAGGAAAGAAGAATTGGAAAAGTTGGTACTCACATGGTATATTCAAGGCCAGAAGCACAAAGGGAATCCGCGAATAACCTACTTAACAAGCTTGGTAAAATAAAATCTAAGACACAGAAAGAGGAAAGAAGAATTGGAAAAGTTGGTACTCACATGGTATATTTAAGGCCAGAAGCACAAAGAGAATCAGCGAATAACCTACATAACAAGCTTGGTAAAATAAAAACTAGGACACACAAAGAGGAAAGAAGAATTGGAAAAGTTGGTACTCACATGGTATATTGAAGGCCAGAAGCACAAAGGGAATCAGCAAATAACCTACTTAATAATCTTGGTAAAATAAAAACTAGGACACACAAAGAGGAAAGAAGAATTGGAAAAGTTGGTACTCACATGGTATATTGAAGGCCAGAAGCACAAAAGGAATCAGCGAATAACCTACTTAACAAGCTTGGTAAAATAAAAACGAGGACTCACAAAGAGGAAAGAAGAATTGGAAAAGTTGGTACTCACATGGTATATTGAAGGCCAGAAGCACAAAGGGAATCAGCGAATAATCTACTTAATAAGCTTGGTAAAATAAAAACTAGGACACACAAAGAGGAAAGAAGAATTGGAAAAGTTGGTACTCACAGTGTATATTGAAGGCCGGAAGCACAAAGGTAATCAGCGAATAACCTACTTAAGAAGCTTGGTAAAATAAAAACTAGGACACACAAAGAGGAAAGAAGAATTGGAAAAGTTGGTACTCACATGGTATATTCAAGGCCAGAAGCACAAAGGGAATCAGCGAATAACCTACTTAACAAGCTTGGTAAAATAAAAACTAGGACACACAAAGAGGAAAGAAGAATTGGAAAAGTTGGTACTCACATGGTATATTCAAGGCAAGAAGCACAAAGGGAATCAGCGTAAAACCTACTTAATAAGCTTGGTAAAATAAAAACTAGGACACACAAAGAGGAAAGAAGAATTGGAAAAGTTGGAACTCACATGTTATATTGAAGGCCAGAAGCACAAAGGGAATCAGCGAATACCCTACTTAACAAGCTTGGTAAAATAGAAACTAGGACACACAAAGAGGAAAGAAGAATTGGAAAAGTTGGTACTCACATGGTATATTGAAGGCCAGAAGCACAAAGGGAATCAGCGAATAACCTACTTAAGAAGCTTGGTAAAATAAAAACTAGGACACACAAAGAGGAAAGAAGAATTGGAAAAGTTGGTACTCACATGGTATATTCAAGGCCAGAAGCACAAAGGGAATCAGCGAATAACCTACTTAACAAGCTTGGTAAAATAAAAACTAGGACACACAAAGAGGAAAGAAGAATTGGAAAAGTTGGTACTCACATGGTATATTCAAGGCCAGAAGCACAAAGGGAATCAGCGAATAACCTACTTAATAAGCTTGGTAAAATAAAATCTAGGACACACAAAGAGGAAAGAAGAATTGGAAAATTTGGTACTCACATGGTATATTGAAGGCCAGAAGCACAAAGGGAATCAGCGAATAACCTACTTAACAAGCTTGGTAAAATAAAAACTAAGACACACAAAGAGGAAAGAAGAATTGGAAAAGTTGGTACTCACATGGTATATTCAAGGCCAGAAGCACAAAGGGAATCAGCGAATAACCTACTTAACAAGGTTGGTAAAATTAAAACTAGGACACACAAAGAGGAAAGAAGAATTGGAAAAGTTGGTACTCACATGGTATATTGAAGGCCAGAAGCACAAAGGGAATCAGCGAATAACCTACTTAACAAGCTTGATAAAATAAAAACTAGTACACACAAAGAGGAAAGAAGAATTGGAAAATTTGGTACTCACATGGTATATTGAAGGCCAGAAGCACAAAGGGAATCAGCGAATAACCTACTTAACAAGATTAGTAAAATAAAAACTAGGACACACAAAGAGGAAAGAAGAATTGGAAAATTTGGTACTCACATGGTATATTGAAGGCCAGAAGCACAAATGGAATCAGCGAATAACCTACTTAACAAGCTTGGTAAAATAAAAACTAGGACACACAAAGAGGAAAGAAGATTTGGAAAAGTTGGTACTCACATGGTATATTCAAGGCCAGAAGAACAAAGGGAATCAGCGAATAACCTACTTAACAAGCTTGGTAAAATAAAAACTAGGACACACAAAGAGGAAAGAAGAATTGGAAAAGTTTGTACTCACATGGTATATTGAAGGCCAGAAGCACAAAGGGAATCAGCGAATAACCTACTTAACAAGCTTGGTAAAATAAAAACTAGGACACAGAAAGAGGAAAGAAGAATTGGAAAAGTTGGTACTCACATGGTATATTCAAGGCCAGAAGCACAAAGGGAATCAGCGAATAACCTACTTAACAAGCTTGGTAAAATAAAAACTAGGACACACAAAGAGGAAAGAAGAAATGGAAAAGTTGGTACTCACATGGTGTATTGAAGGCCAGAAGCACAAAGGGAATCAGCGAATAACCTACTTAACAAGCTTGGTAAAATAAAAACTAGGACACACAAAGAGGAAAGAAGAATTGGAAAAGTTGGTACTCACATGGTATATTGAAGGCCAGAAGCACAAAGGGAATCAGCGAATAACCTACTTAACAAGCTTGATAAAATAAAAACTAGGACACACAAAGAGGAAAGAAGAATTGGAAAAGTTGGTACTCACATGGTATATTCAAGGCCAGAAGCACAAATGGAATCAGCGAATAACCTACTTAACAAGCTTGGTAAAATAAAAACTAGGACACACAAAGAGGAAAGAAGAATTGGAAAAGTTGGTAATCACATGGTATATTGAAGGCCAGAAGCACAAAGGGAATCAGCGAATAACCTACTTAACAAGCTTGGTAAAATAAAAACTAGGACACACAAAGAGGAAAGAAGAATTGGAAAAGTTGGTACTCACATGGTGTATTGAAGGCCAGAAGCACAAAGGGAATCAGCGAATAACCTACTTAACAAGCTTGGTAAAATAAAAACTAGGACACACAAAGAGGAAAGAAGAAATGGAAAAGTTGGTACTCACATGGTGTATTGAAGGCCAGAAGCACAAAGGGAATCAGCGAATAACCTACTTAACAAGCTTGGTGAAATAAAAACTAGGACACACAAAGAGGAAAGAAGAATTGGAAAAGTTGGTACTCACATGGTATATTGAAGGCCAGAAGCACAAATGGAATCAGCGAATAACCTACTTAACAAGCTTGATAAAATAAAAACTAGGACACACAAAGAGGAAAGAAGAATTGGAAAAGTTGGTACTCACATGGTATATTCAAGGCCAGAAGCACAAATGGAATCAGCGAATAACCTACTTAACAAGCTTGGTAAAATAAAAACTAGGACACACAAAGAGGAAAGAAGAATTGGAAAAGTTGGTAATCACATGGTATATTGAAGGCCAGAAGCACAAAGGGAATCAGCGAATAACCTACTTAACAAGCTTGGTAAAATAAAAACTAGGACACACAAAGAGGAAAGAAGAATTGGAAAAGTTGGTAATCACATGGTATATTGAAGGCCAGAAGCACAAAGGGAATCAGCGAATAACCTACTTAACAAGCTTGGTAAAATAAAAACTAGGATACAGAAAGAGGAAAGAAGAATTGGAAATGTTGGTACTCACATGGTATATTGAAGGCCAGAAGCACAAAGGGAATCAGCGAATAACCTACTTAACAAGCTTGGTAAAATAAAAACTAGGACACGCAAAGAGAAAAGAAATATTGGAAAAGTTGTTACTCACATGGTATATTGAAGGCCAGAAGCACAAAGGGAATCAGCGAATAACCTACTTAACAAGCTTGGTAAAATAAAAACTAGGACACACAAAGAGGAAAGAAGAATTGGAAAAGTTGGTACTCACATGGTATATTGAAGGCCAGAAGCACAAAGGGAATCAGCGAATAACCTACTTAACAAGCTTGGTAAAATAAAAACTAGGACACACAAAGAGGAAAGAAGAATTGGAAAATTTGGGACTCACATGGTATATTCAAGGCCAGAAGCACAAAGGGAATCAGGGAATAACCTACTTAACAAGCTTGGTAAAATAAAAACTAGGACACACAAAGAGAAAAGAAGAATTGGAAAAGTTGGTACTCACATGGTATATTGAAGGCCAGAAGCACAAAGGGAATCAGCGAATAACCTACTTAACAAGCTTGGTAAAATAAAACTAGGACCCACAAAGTGGAAAGAAGAATTGGAAAAGTTGGTACTCACATGGTATATTCAAGGCCAGAAGCACAAAGGGAATCAGCGAATAACCTACTTAACAAGCTTGGTAAAATAAAAACTAGGACACACAAAGAGGAAAGAAGTCTTGGAAAATTGGTACTCACATGGTATATTGAAGGCCAGAAACACAAAAGGAATCAGCGAATAACCTACTAAACAAACTTGGTAAAATAAAAACTAGGACACCTAAAGAAGAATGAAGTATTTGAAAATTTTGCACCCACAGTGTTCCACAAACGGGAAGTGCAAGGAAAGAAACTGTTAGAGTAGAAGATGAGGTTACATTTAACTATTGTGACGGTAAAAGGGCGGGACCTAGATGCCTGTCTAGTAGCAACAGTAAACACATGTGTTTGGGGTATCAAGGAAAAAAGTTTGTCAGTGCAGTTGCCATGAAAATACTTATTGAAAATTCAGAGGGAAGCCATATCACCTAGATAAGAAAGTGACTGAAATCGAGCACTCAAACCAGGATCGATTATATTGGAGATTCTTCTTTGGATTTTGCTGAGAATCTCAAGATGGATAGCTGAAGCACCCAACCAGATATGGCAAAAGTATTAGAGACAAATGGTAGATTTATGAATGTGCCAAATGGATTCTGTCAAAAAAACTTCCTGGCCCGACACAGTGCCCCAACCTGCTTAGCAGTAGCTGCAGCTATCGATTCAATGAAGTCGTTCTATCTGAGATCATTTGAGAGAATTTGTTTGTTGTTCTGCAGGAGACTAACATCATCCATTCTTATGGTAGGTAGGAAAAGTTCTCCATGATGGTTAAAAGAGAGAAGTTTCGTTTTGGAGCCATTAAAATTAACGAGCCATTTCATACCCCATACATTCTACCTATCAATGAATTTCAGTAACCAATTAACCTGGATGCATTTGAAGTTCCTCACTTGAGTTAAACTTTTTTAGATTTCCCATAGAGCAAAAACTTAGACACCGTTAATTATTAATATTTAAATACGTTCCTATTGTTGTTCTCGATCGATTGCCAAGTTAAATTGCGCGAATCGGATGTATGTGACTGTACCGATGGCGATAAACATCCTATATTCAATATTTCTTATCTAAATCTATTAAATCTGTGGACACAATGCACGAGTAGGTGGCCGAAGTGAATAAATCGAGCACCGTCCTATTATACGATATAAATTTTCAATGGATAATATGTCTGGTGATTCTACCGACCAGACCAGGGTACTTGTCGAACATGCTGAGTAGCAAGAACAACATAGAAGCGGATATTATTCTGCTGCAATATCACATCGCCTTCCTGTTACAGAATGGTAACACTTAACAATGACACCGTAAAATACAACGTTCCTGCCATAAACAAAACGAGAGAGTTATAACTTATATCATACAACACCATGCACACTTCATGTAGAAAACTTATATAGAGAATAGAAAAAAAAAAAAAAAACGCTGCTTACAGTTTATCTCGAAACGTTAGAGATAAAAGGACGCCCAGCCCATAAATGTAAATTTCTTGTAAGGGTGGCTCAGCCTTTAAATTTATGTTTAAAGTCTGATTCAGTTTCGCATTCCTGTAACTAAATTGTGACGTTTCTTTTTCGAAAACTTGCTCAGTTTATATATATATATATATATATATATATATATATATATATGAACATATCAGTGGACAGGTTTTCTGAAGAACTAAATCACAAGATTAAAACTAATGAGTTCCATACCAATCAACATTCACAAAATTTTGTCGAGAATATTTTTGCACATCTAATCTAAACTTATTTATAAACGAAACTTTGTCTGTGTGTGTATCTGTGTCCGTTACCTATAGACTCCGAAACGGCTAAACCGATTTACATAGTTGTACTATAAGCGTCTGCGAGTGTTCTTAGCTAGGTTTTGTGTCGAGATACCCCCGATAAATATCGAAAATCGATAATCGAAAAAATCGGGTTATAGAAGGAGTGGTCCGATTTTAATCAAATTTGATACACTCATAGACAAAGACTTAAGAAACGATATTCAGAAGTTTCAAGGTTGCAGTTCTTACAATAGTGCAGAAAATCGATAATAGATATATAAAAATGACTGTATTTTTTTCAGCCCTTTTATTTTAGTTTTGCTTCGTGTTTGGCTCTAAGTAGGTATAATTGTAGTTCTTAGTCACAGCCATGATACCATTTACTCAGAGGACTTATTTAGCCTTCAAAATTCAGTTTACGACGAAAAAAATTTATTTGATATCGATACCAGGAAATATAAATTTGACTTACATCCATTCATTTTTCTTTCAGTCTACTGTTTCGCTTTAACGGGAAACAACTATTGGTTTTTAGTCTTTCGTGTCAACGTCCAAAGAGCCTGAGCTCCAGGACTATGGATTAGTTTTAAAGGTTTCATTACACCCGAGCAACGCTGGGATATACTGCTAGTATAACAATAAATTTATAAGAAAAATTCTGCTTTCCTATAAGTTCTGCAACGGTGTTAACGTCTACCTCTCTTTAGGATTCTTATAATTTCACACACACAGACACACACACACTCATATATATATGTGTACACACACACACATATATATATATATATATATATATATATATATATATAATTTTGAAATTTCCATACCAAAATATACTCCTAAATAAACGAAGGGAGATCATGAGTATATGTCACTATAGAAATAAGTAAAATTACAATAATTATCCTATTCTTCCAATTAGTCATAATAAGGTTGTTTTTTAAAATTAGGTAAGCCATTACTTTCCCACTGCGTACTACCAATTACTCAAGGTTCAAGCTACATACCTCTCACTACCAAAGAGGAAATTACTACTAAAATTCCTCTAGCTTAACCCTATAAAAAACCCCTCCTTTACCAGAGCTAACCTTTGGGCCTAGAATTTTTCGTCATTCTTTGTTTATAAGGGTTTGAAAAATGCATGTCTTAAAATGACATGTTCAAATTGCCTATTTCCCCGCTAATTTTATCTGAATTTACAGATATGTATTTATATCTCCGCCTTCGCCTCCACCGTACACCCGTATCTCGGAGGTAGAATCAATTCGGTCGGGCTTCAATCCTGGCTAGAAGCCACCGGATGTCTAACTGTACAGATGAACTGTGATACAGCAAAACAAGACTGTCTGTGGATGCCTAATTATATATTAATGATAAAATGTACAGATAGGTTTTAAATCAGTGTATTATATAACTATAATTGGTATATTTTAAGCTATTTGGTTGACCCTTTCCTCTTTTAATTGTACATAAATTATATATATATATATATGTGTATGTGTAAAACATTTTTAAATTACCTTTATATATAGATATTTATATTTTCATAATCCTTTTGGAAACAATTTTTAAATTATACATATTTGTAGATATTTGTATTTCTTTTAAACGAATTTTGATAAATTCTTAGACGGATTTTTTTTTTAGATACGACAAATTATATACAATTGTAGATTTGTATTTATTTTAAACGAACCGTGATTAATTCTTAGTCGAGGTTTTTTTTTTCTCCACAAGTAAATAGCTTCATACTTTTCATTTTATTCTTATTTTTATTTTTATTTATTTATTTATTTATTTTTTTTTTTTTTTTGAGAAAAAAAAAATTAGGACAAGTTCATGTACGGTTCGCCTCTTTATGCAAACTGGCTTTGACTGTCGCCAATCGGAAGCGTGTGGAAGACTTTGTACGGGGCCTAAACTTTATAAATTTTGTTTCTGATGTCTGAAAGCGCTCATTGAGGGTGGACCGGAGACTGTTCATTTCTGGTCGGGTCGGCGTGGTGAGTGGGGTATGATTTTGAGAGACCCGAAACCCCCCCAGTGATCCACGTAAAGACATCACTGACGACACCCTCTAGCACCCCCACTAGGGGGCGTATGTTTGAAATTAAATTTTAAGATGAATTTAGTTCCTCTTATGAAAAAGTTAATGTTCAAAAATGTTTCCGTGTTGAAAAGAAAGTGTTCTTCACCTTTGATTTTATTACCATTACAAGGAATTTTATAGAACGGAAGATCTACTCTCGATTCTGTCAGTACAAAGTATTTCCTTAGCAAATGGCGCTTATTAAAATTTCCTCTTTCATAAAAGTTTCTCCTGTCAAATTCTCTAACAAAATTTACTTTATCTGATGTCATATACAGAACACTCACTTTTCAAATTATATTGCTGACTAGCAGTATAGACCGGCGTTGCTCGGGTGTAATGAATGCTTTAAAACTAATCCATGGTCCTCGAGCTCAGACTCAGCCTAAAGAATATTTGTGTGAAGTTTGGTGAGAATCGGATAAAAATTTGTATAAAGGACATACAGACAGATAAACAGACACACACACACACACAAACATCTTGCTTTTTATATATATTATCGATTTTCTGCACTTTTGTAAGAAATGCAACCTTGAAACTTCTGAATATCGTTTCTTATGTCTTTGCCTATGAGTGTATCAAATTTGATTAAAATCGGACCACTCCTTCTATAACCCGATTTTTTTCGATTTCCGATATTTATCGGGGGGTACCTCGACACAAAATCTAGCTAAGAACACTCGCAGACGCTTATAGTACAACTGTGTAAATTTTCAAGAAAATCGGTTCAGCCGTTTCGGAGTCTATAGGTAACTGACACACACACACACACAAACAAACTTTCATTCATAAATAAGTTTAGATTAAATTACACGTTGTATATAAGCACTGCATGTCTATGCCATATGGTACAGCGTTGACAGATTTATCTTGTCACACATGATCCAATTTGTATCGTCATGGATTAAAAAGCCTGTTTTGTAATGTCTGTTTTTAATTATTTTTTTTTTATAATCATATCGCCCCAAACAAGACATTTTACTGCCACTGTTGTGCAGGGGGTTACATAGGAGGAAAGTTATGAGAAAGAGTGACAGGTTATAGGAGTTGTCAAGAACTGGATAAGAGAAGGATGAAAATATTCATGAGAGTGGAGTAGACGTAGAAAGGAGCTTGAGAGAGAGGATGTAGGTTAGTAAGATATGAGATGATAATTGACTTTACATTTAAGTTTATGGAGATTTTAGCTGTCGGGGAAGCAAGTAAACGGAAGGGAATTCCACAGGCGGGAAGTGCGAGAAAAGAAGTTTTTCGAGTAGAAATTGCGGTTACATCTTATGTTTCACTGTAAAAGAGTGGGACCTAGTTGCTAATCTTGTGGCTCGAGTAAATTCATACATAGGGCGCATCAATGAGCTAAGTTCATCGGAGAAAAAGCCGTGAAAGTATTTATAGACGATACACAAGAAAGCCACAATGCGCTGGTGAGAAAGTGACTGTATCTGAGCTGCCAAGTCGGGATCAGTCACATTACAGATTCCCTGTTGGATTTTGTCAAGGACCCCTAGGTGGATAAGACACAGGGAAGCCACGTTGAGCCGGTGAGAAAGTGACTGTATCTGA
This sequence comes from Ascarosepion bandense, assembly GCA_037127315.1. Lineage (NCBI taxonomy): Eukaryota > Metazoa > Mollusca > Cephalopoda > Sepiida > Sepiidae > Ascarosepion > Ascarosepion bandense. Next base: position 209,653 of record JBBBDQ010001564.1, read on the forward strand.
GCTGCCAAGTCAGGATCAATCACATTACAGATTCTTCGTTGGATTTTGTCAAGGATCCCTACGAGGATAGCAGTAGTACCGGACCAGATATGGCAGCAGTATTCAGTGCACAGGCGGATGGTAGATTTATATATGTGCAGGATAGTCTCAGACAGGAAAAAGTTCCTGAGCCTACACAGAGAACCGACCTTCTTAGCAGCGGATTTAGCTATTGATTCGATATAGTCATTCCAATTGAGGTCTATTGTGAGAGTTCACCCGAAGAAGCGCAGTGTTTCAGGGAGACTAGCCTGATCCATGCTAATGAGTGGGGGTGTAGGAACGATTGTCTGTGATGGTTAACAGATAACAGCTTCGAGCCATTTCTTACCCCAGTCCACTACAGATTGGAGGTCCATTTCAAGCTCGGTAGCGAGGTTCGCTTTGTCAGCGTCGGCAAATTTTTGATCTCGTATACTATGATTCGTTTTTAAGTATTGATTGGGGAACACTGCGTATTTTAGCATCGATTATGCAAGTTTTCTAGGAGAAAGACAAGTCTAAATTCAAGATCTGAACATCAGGCCACACAAGGTGCACTGCTTGCCTGCATTTACTTTTTCTAAAGAATGTGATTGATTCTGCACGAACCTTCACTACTAGAATTCAATCTTCTGTGCGAGCTTGCCTACTTACAGTTCAGTTCTAGGGGCTGAATTGTTTGATCGTTTATTTTTGCAATATTTTTTTTTTTCGGAATTCTTATTCTTCCCCATCTTAGTTGCAAAATAAGAGGATAATCCTGGTTCTATAGACTTGAGTATCAGTTAGTTTCGGAGAAGGGTCACTTTCGATTCAATACTATCGGCAAGACAAGCCATTTCATTATCTTTCGCAAGAATCCGTGTCAGTTCCCAGAAAATAATAGAAAGGAATCTGTTCAGAAGGAAAATAATATGCAAAAATTCTTTAAACATTTTTTGTCTCATTCATCAGAAGAATAAACCAATGTGATTGTTTCAATGATTTGTTTATCAAGGAACTTGTCCTTGTGTCACACTTCTTTTTAGAGATGTGCTCAGGTAGCCATTGACTCGTTAATCACAATATTATCAATATCCACTAATAAGAAAGTCGGTTGTCTATGAAGGGCCAGGAAGTTTTTCCCGTCTGAAATAATCCTGCACATATATAAATCTACCATCCACCTGTGCATTGAATACTGCTGTCATATCTGGTCGAGTGCTCCTGCTGTCCACCTAGGGGTCCTTGACAAAATCCAACGGAGAATCTGTAATGTGATAGATCCAGATTTAGCAGCTCAGATACAGTCACTTTCTCACCAGCACAATGTGGCTTCCCTGTGTCTCTTCTACAAATACTTTCACGGTTTCTGCTTTGATGAACTTAGCTTGGGGCGATATGATTATTAAATTAAAAACAAAAATTTCTATACTATTACAATGTGGTTACAAAGGTGGGGATCAATTCTACATTCAATCAATATATAAACTGATCCATTACTTTATGGCCACAGTCATCCTTCTCTTACCATCCACCTGTGCATTGAATACTGCTGCCATATCTGGTTGGGTGCACATGCTATCCACCTAGGTGTCCTTGACAAAGTCCAACGAAGAATCTGTAATGTGATCGATCCCGACTTGGCAGCTCAGGTGCAGTCATTTTCTCACCGGCGCAATGTGGCTTCCCTGTGTCTCTTCTACAAATACTTTCACGGCTTCTGCTCTGATGAACTTAGCTCACTGGTATCCTCTATATATGAATTTACTCGAGTCACAAGATTAGCAATTAGGTCTCACCCTTATACTTTGAAACCAATACAATGTAAACACAACTTTTACTCTAACAGCTTCTTTTCTCGCATTTCTTGTCTGTGGAATTCCCTTCAACTTACTTGCTTCCCCGACTGCTAAATCTCCAAAGGCAATAGTCAACTCCTGTCTCACTGGCTTGAATCCTTTCTCCGTCCACTCTACTCTCATCAGTATTCTCATCCTTCTCTTACCCACTTCCTGACACCCCCTATAACCTGTCACTCTTTCTCATAACTTTCTCTCATGCTCCTTTCTCCGTCCCCTCCACTCTAATCAGTATTCTCATCCTTCTCTTACCCACTTCCTGACACCCCCTATAACCTGTTACTCTTTCTCATAACTTTCTCTCATGCTCCTTTCTCCGTCCCCTTCACTCTAATCAGTATTCTCATCCTTCTCTTACCCACTTCCTGACACCCCCTATAACCTGTTACTCTTTCTCATAACTTTCTCTCATGCTCCTTTCTCCGTCCCCTCCACTCTCATCAGTATTCTCATCCTTCTCTTACCCACTTCCTGACACTCCCTATAACCTGTCACTCTTTCTCATAACGTTCTCGTATGTAACTCCCTGCCTTGCTTATGATTATAAAAAATATTCTTCTGCATTTTTTACTTTTTTGTTTATTTTTTAATTTATTGTTCCACTTTTTAGTTTTTATTTGAGTTTTTTTTTTTCATTTTTTATTTATTTTCAGCTTTTGTTTCTGCTGATAATTTTTGTCATTAATGTGGGTATTTATGCGTGCGTATGCATGTGTATGAATGCGTGCGTGTATGATGTGTGTATTCATGTATGTGTGTAAATATATACATATGCATGTGTGTATGTATGTACGTGTGTGCGTATGTATGTACCCAAGTTTTAATTCATTTAATCTTTTTTAAAACAGAGGATCCGTTTTTTTTCTTTTAATTTATTTTTATTCTTCAATATTTATTTCTCAAACATTTGTCATTTTTACCCATCTCGTTTTTTTACAAGTAGTTTTCTCATCCTTCGCCTCGTTACCCCTACTGACCTTGACGACGTGTCATCGTCGTTTTTAACCACTGAACGAATCGACAATTTTCTCTAATCAATATCGATCTTCGCTTTAGTCGTGGCCAAAATCCTCCTTGACAAAAATGAAAAGCTTAGAGCAAACCCACGTTTCACCACCGGCAAACTAAAGAGATCTGATTTATAGTTCGTATAAATTCTACCTGATCTTGTTTTGACTAGATAAATGTCAGATTCTATTTGTAACAGATGAAGAAATATCTATTTATAAACACAACTTCACTTTGTCCTTTAAATAAAAAACAAAATTCCAAAAACATAAACTATTTTATGTCTCTTATTTTATCGAAGTGTGATCTAACGTTGCTTATTGACATTTTTTATGGCGAAGTATTGTCGAGGGGGTGGAAGGAAGATTCGTAAGGGAACTGAGTCCTCAATATATTTTTAAAAGTTCATAACGTGTCCATCTGTTGCCCAGAATGCTTAGAAAAGGCAAGCTGAATGCAGTACACTTGATCGATCCAAAAATAAGTAAACGTTTAAATTATTTCATATTGGTGTAGTAGCCAAAATCTAAACAACATAAGATATACAGATGACACAGGGCTAATAGCAGACACAGAAAGTAAACTACAAGAACCTCTACATAAGTTCGTAAAGGAAAGCAAGAAGAAAGGACTAAGTATCAACTGCAAGATAAAATGAATGGTTGTTAGCAAAAGAAGCAGACAAATATCCAAATTGTGAACTAGAGACACGAAGATCCGAAAGAGCTTTGAGATAGCAAAAGATTTCTTGCAAAACCTTAACAAAATAGTAAGAAGCACAACATTTTGTTAGAAACAAAGAAAAGAGTACTGAACTGATATCTAATATGAGTCCTGCTAAATGGTAGCGAATATTAGACACTTGATGCAAAACAAAATCTGATTCTACAGAAGAATGTTGAGAATATTAGACGTGTGCTTCTATATATCGATTTCAGGACTCTTACTGTTGTTTAAAGGTAAGCGACCGAGATTAATTCATTTTGAATGGTATTCGATTCTCGCTAGGTGTCCGTTTTTACACTTATGCCAAAACTAAGGTCGCTTAGTAAATTAATATACACTACAGGCCAGAATTATTAGGTTCCCTCAGTTTTTTTTTAAATAATGTATTTCATATTATTTTTAGTATTTCTTGCCAATTGGATAATTCTAAATGAAAATAGAATGGTTCTTTAGTTATTATTATCTTGCAAAGATACAAGGCAGATACTTTGCATCGACCATCCAATAAGAAGAGACTAGCATGGGGAAGAGATCACAAAAACTGGACACCAGAACAGTTCATTTGATGCCCATGTAATTGTGCAGTATTAAAAGGAGAACCATTCTATTTTCATTTAGAATTATCCACTTCGCAATAAATACTAAAAATAGTAAGAAAGACATCATTTCTTTTTAAAAACTGGGGTGATGTAATAATTATCGCCGGTAGTGTATATATATATATATATCAAATCTACAGGATGCGATTGGTAAATTGTCGCTATTTGTCATGTAAATTTTTGCAAAGTAATAATAACAAAAGAACCATTCTATTTTCATTTAGAATTATCCACTTGGCAATAAATACTAAAAATAGTATGAAAGACATCATTTCCTATAAAAACTGGGGTGGCCTAATAATTATGGCCAGTAGTGTGCTTTTTTATGTGCTTTTGTGTGTTTGTATGTGTGTGTGTTTATGTGTGTGTGTGTGTGTGTTTGTAGGATGCATGATATTAATTAAAACAAAAGTGATAATGACGAGACACACTAAAAAAATTCATTAACGACGTGTCTCACCAAAACGTCTGCTATCTTTGGCTTCCTTAGGCTAGAATGAAAGAAATTCAAAACTGTAAGTGAGGAGAGATTCCTTTTAGGACCTCTGAGAATGAGTGGTTAGTATAAATCAATTTAAATTAGATACCTTATCACCTCCAATGTCCAGACACAAGAGTCCGCCTGTTTGATTGTTTTATCAATATCAGAAGAGTCATTTTTACTTGAAGAGTTATTTGAATTACCACAACGTTTCAGTCAATTCATTCTTGTGACTTCCTTAGGTTTATCATTCTGAGGTACGAATGGAGAGTATTTTTCTCCCAGGTCCTTTGCACAAATCGTTTTTTCTTTCTTTCTATTTTTTTTTTACATGATATAAGTTAAAACTTAGTAATCCACCACCATTTTTTTTCAATTGGAGTAGATAGATCTATCGCCCGGTTCACACTCCACCCACGTCTATTGAATAGGTTAAGAGGCTCATCCCTTGTTCCCTGTTTAGGATTTGGTTTCCGGCTTTCTCTTTTCCAATCTACTCACTTTGTTTTTTTTTGTTTTTTTTCAATTGGAGTAGATAGATCTATCTATTGCCCGGTTCATACTCCACCCACGTCTATTGAACAGGTTAAGAGGCTCATCCCTTGTTCCCTGTTTAGGATTTGGTTTCCGGCTTTCTCTTTTCCAATCTACTCACTTTGTTTTTTTTTGTTTTTTTTTCAATTGGAGTAGATAGATCTATCTATCGCCCGGTTCACACTCCACCCATGTCTATTGAATAGGTTAAGAGGCTCATCCCTTGTTCCCTGTCTCGGATGTGGTTTCCGGCTTTCTCTTTTTCAATCTTCTCACTATTACGTAGCCCCCTGCACATCAGTGGCGTTACCGCCTTGCTCGGGGTGATACGATTAAAATAAATATGAGAAAACAATGATAGCAAGCATATGCAGATTGATCCAAATCCCTATAATTGACTTTGAGTCTCGTAGGTAATCTAAATTCAATCTGTAGGGAAGATTTCTACAGCTTCAAAAGGAAAGGATCTGAAGAAACACCTTGTTTGAAATGTAATTGATATAGTCTCTGGTCAGAGTGTGGCCTCATATCACTTAACTCTGTTAAGTCTCCTTACAGATTTGCTTTCCTCTGTTCCTATGTTAACAACGAAATTGTTTTGATCAGTAATCCGAGCAAATATTTTTAATGCCTTTAATCTATACATGTTTATATTGTAACCCGATGCACTTCACAACACCTTTTTTGTGTTAATTTCTTGTCTTCTTTTATTTTTCTTTATCTTTGCAGTACTTTGACGTGTTGCCTTGTTGTTAACTAAACATGCATCGAAGCTACACTTTGCTGGTCACAATCGTCATTTACGTCATAACCTCCGTCGCATTACTTTCCTATTTGAAAAAGATCCCCATTCGGATGAATTTCGTGGAGTCTACGCCCAGCAATGAATTCATGGGTCATTTCAGCATCTACCGAGGTGCCACCTTGCCTATGGGAGACTACACTTTTATACCGCCGTCGAACGCGTCATCGTCTTGCCACAATTACGGCGTTGACGGGACATCAAGTCGTAACCAGACAAATTCCAAGGTCTTTCTTACTATTTTCACGACTTGGGACAGTAATGACAAGAAAGATCAAGTACATGCCAATACGCTCATTAACTGGCAATCGCTTAAAGGTGATACCCGCATTATCGTTTTTATAAATGGTAGTTTAAACAATTTCCCGCTTTGTACGTGTCCCGACTGTGAGTTGTGGCCGGCTCCAGTGGTTGGTGAATCAGGAGTTCCCGTGTTAAAACATATGTTTATGTACGTAACTCGCAATGTGAACAGCACTTATTACTCGTACGTGAATTCAGACATTGTGTTTAACAACAACCTCATTCGGACGCTTGAGATAATCGAGGCGCGTGTTAACTACGCCATCCGACCCGCGTTTATTGTCGGTCGCCGCACGAATGTTATTAACCTAACCACTGACGAGGCGTCCAGTTCAAAAAACTTAGAACACGCCGCAAGATCACGTGGTAAACTATTTCGCACTGACGCCCAGGATTATTTCATCACGACCCGAAATTATCCCTGGGAAAAGATACCAGACTTAATTGTAGGCAGTCCCGGTTACGACAACTGGCTCGTGACGTACTCACTGATTTCACATTTTGTGGTTATCGACGCCACTGCGACGGTACTAGCTGTACATCAGACGACAAGTATTGGTAACTACGAAGGGTTTCAAAAGTCGTTTAAAGATTATAACGTCAAATTGCTGGCATCAAAATATAACGACAGCAGAAGCGTGCTGGCCGGCCATACCATCTGTACTGACCTGCAGACGAAATTCCTGAAGGGAAAAATCATTCTGTTGGAAAGGAGATCAAACATCTGCAGAAGGATTCACAAAAAAATAATTGGAAGGAAACCAATTAAGACACCATGGAATTCCTAACACACACACACACACACACACACACACACACACACACACATATATATATATATATATATATATATAGTAACATCATAGCCCGGCGTTGCCCGTGCAACTCAGAACATTTTAATTTCTTCAGCGGATGAAACAAATACGTTGAAATTCGCTGCAGACACTTAAAATATAATATATATATATATATATATATATATATATATATATAAAAGGCAATCTGTGAGTCTGTGTGTGACTGTTCCCTATGCACGCCTACATTTTTTAATATTTCTTTTGTTTCAAAATTACGTGGAAAAATATTCATATTTTTTTGTTGACCAAATGAATTTTTAAAACATCGGAATAACAATTAAATATAAAGGCTCATTTTTTTTTTAATAAAAAATATTTTAGTCGCGTTTGACACGTATGATTTGATTTCTGTGACGTAATTCAGCAACCATCTTAGATCTTAGATATTTTACGGAGCAAATGTAAATAATCGGCTCCATTGAACAAAAAGTGAGAAAGGGAAAATTGCTGAACTTAAAAAGTAAAAAGTGTGTGTCGAGCTAGCTCCCCTGTAGATATGTGCCCCTAGAAACTTTGAATGGTGTAGCTTAAAAAATGTAGGCGTTCATAGGGAACAGTCACACATAGACCCACAGATTGCCTTTATATATATATATATATATATATATATATATATTTTCTAGACATATGCTATTAAATATAAGAGACAATGAATGTCTATTATGTTTAATCATGA